>CM040798.1:390676-415676 GCA_022829025.1 Squalius cephalus
ACACACACACCTCCGCCCAGCATCTCTCACACACACACACACCTCCGCCCAGCATCTCTCACACACACACACACACCTCCGCCCAGCATCTCTCACACACACACCTCCGCCCAGCATCTCTCACACTCACACACACCTCCGCCCAGCATCTCTCACACACACACACACACACCTCCGCCCAGCATCTCTCACACACACACACCTCCGCCCAGCATCTCTCACACTCACACACACCTCCACCCAGCATCTCTCACACACACACACACACCTCCGCCCAGCATCTCTCTCTCACACACACACACCTCCGCCCAGCATCTCTCTCTCACACACACACCTCCGCCCAGCATCTCTCTCACACACACACACCTCCGCCCAGCATCTCTCTCTCACACACACACCTCCGCCCAGCATCTCTCTCACACACACACACCTCCGCCCAGCATCTCTCACACACACACACACACACCTCCGCCCAGCATCTCTCTCTCACACACACACCTCCGCCCAGCATCTCTCACACACACACACCTCCGCCCAGCATCTCTCTCACACTCACACACACACACACACACACCTCCGCCCAGCATCTCTCACACACACACACCTCCGCCCAGCATCTCTCACACTCACACACACCTCCACCCAGCATCTCTCACACACACACACACACCTCCGCCCAGCATCTCTCTCTCACACACACACACCTCCGCCCAGCATCTCTCTCTCACACACACACCTCCGCCCAGCATCTCTCTCACACACACACACCTCCGCCCAGCATCTCTCTCACACACACACACACACCTCCGCCCAGCATCTCTCTCACACACACACACCTCCGCCCAGCATCTCTCTCTCACACACACACACCTCCGCCCAGCATCTCTCTCTCACACACACACCTCCGCCCAGCATCTCTCTCACACACACACACCTCCGCCCAGCATCTCTCTCACACACACACACACACACACCTCCGCCCAGCATCTCTCTCACACACACACACCTCCGCCCAGCATCTCTCTCACACTCACACACACACACACCTCCGCCCAGCATCTCTCACACACACACACCTCCGCCCAGCATCTCTCACACTCACACACACCTCCACCCAGCATCTCTCACACTCACACACACACCTCCGCCCAGCATCTCTCTCTCACACACACACACCTCCGCCCAGCATCTCTCACACTCACACACACCTCCACCCAGCATCTCTCTCACACACACACACCTCCGCCCAGCATCTCTCTCACACTCACACACACACACACCTCCGCCCAGCATCTCTCACACACACACACCTCCGCCCAGCATCTCTCACACTCACACACACCTCCACCCAGCATCTCTCACACACACACACACACACCTCCGCCCAGCATCTCTCTCTCACACACACACCTCCGCCCAGCATCTCTCTCTCACACACACACCTCCGCCCAGCATCTCTCTCACACACACACACCTCCGCCCAGCATCTCTCTCACACACACACACCTCCGCCCAGCATCTCTCTCACACACACACACCTCCGCCCAGCATCTCTCTCACACTCACACACACACCTCCGCCCAGCATCTCTCACACACACACACCTCCGCCCAGCATCTCTCACACTCACACACACCTCCGCCCAGCATCTCTCACACACACACACACACCTCCGCCCAGCATCTCTCTCACACACACACACACCTCCGCCCAGCATCTCTCTCACACACACACACACCTCCGCCCAGCATCTCTCTCACACACACACACCTCCGCCCAGCATCTCTCACACTCACACACACACACCTCCGCCCAGCATCTCTCACACACACACACCTCCGCCCAGCATCTCTCACACTCACACACACCTCCACCCAGCATCTCTCACACACACACACACACACCTCCGCCCAGCATCTCTCTCTCACACACACACCTCCGCCCAGCATCTCTCTCTCACACACACACCTCCGCCCAGCATCTCTCTCACACACACACACCTCCGCCCAGCATCTCTCTCACACACACACACACACACCTCCGCCCAGCATCTCTCTCACAGACACACACCTCCGCCCAGCATCTCTCTCACACTCACACACACACACACCTCCGCCCAGCATCTCTCACACACACACACCTCCGCCCAGCATCTCTCACACTCACACACACCTCCACCCAGCATCTCTCACACTCACACACACACCTCCGCCCAGCATCTCTCTCACACACACACACCTCCGCCCAGCATCTCTCACACACACACACACACACACCTCCGCCCAGCATCTCTCACACTCACACACACCTCCGCCCAGCATCTCTCACACTCACACACACCTCCGCCCAGCATCTCTCTCACACACACACACCTCCGCCCAGCATCTCTCACACACACACACACCTCCGCCCAGCATCTCTCTCTCACACACACACACACACCTCCGCCCAGCATCTCTCACACTCACACACACCTCCGCCCAGCATCTCTCTCACACACACACACCTCCGCCCAGCATCTCTCACACACACACACACCTCCGCCCAGCATCTCTCTCTCACACACACACACACCTCCGCCCGGCATCTCTCACACACACACACACCTCCGCCCAGCATCTCTCTCTCACACACTCACACACACCTCCGCCCAGCATCTCTCACACTCACACACACCTCCGCCCAGCATCTCTCTCACACACACACACCTCCGCCCAGCATCTCTCTCTCACACACACACCTCCGCCCAGCATCTCTCACACTCACACACACCTCCGCCCAGCATCTCTCACACACACACACACCTCCGCCCAGCATCTCTCTCTCACACACACACACACCTCCGCCCAGCATCTCTCTCTCACACACACACACACCTCCGCCCAGCATCTCTCTCTCACACACTCACACACACCTCCGCCCAGCATCTCTCACACTCACACACACCTCCGCCCAGCATCTCTCTCACACACACACACCTCCGCCCAGCATCTCTCACACACACACACACCTCCGCCCAGCATCTCTCTCTCACACACACACACACCTCCGCCCGGCATCTCTCACACACACACACACACCTCCGCCCAGCATCTCTCTCACACACACACACCTCCGCCCAGCATCTCTCACACACACACACACCTCCGCCCAGCATCTCTCTCACACACACACACCTCCGCCCAGCATCTCTCACACACACACACACACCTCCGCCCAGCATCTCTCACACACACACACACACCTCCGCCCAGCATCTCTCTCACACACACACACACCTCCGCCCAGCATCTCTCTCACACACACACACCTCCGCCCAGCATCTCTCACACTCACACACACACACCTCCGCCCAGCATCTCTCACACACACACACCTCCGCCCAGCATCTCTCACACTCACACACACCTCCACCCAGCATCTCTCACACACACACACACACACACCTCCGCCCAGCATCTCTCTCTCACACACACACACCTCCGCCCAGCATCTCTCTCTCACACACACACCTCCGCCCAGCATCTCTCTCACACACACACACCTCCGCCCAGCATCTCTCTCTCACACACACACCTCCGCCCAGCATCTCTCTCACACACACACACCTCCGCCCAGCATCTCTCTCACACACACACACACACCTCCGCCCAGCATCTCTCTCACAGACACACACCTCCGCCCAGCATCTCTCTCACACTCACACACACACACACACACCTCCGCCCAGCATCTCTCACACACACACACACCTCCGCCCAGCATCTCTCACACTCACACACACCTCCACCCAGCATCTCTCACACTCACACACACACCTCCACCCAGCATCTCTCTCACACACACACACCTCCGCCCAGCATCTCTCACACTCACACACACCTCCACCCAGCATCTCTCTCACACACACACACCTCCGCCCAGCATCTCTCTCACACACACACACCTCCGCCCAGCATCTCTCTCACACACACACACCTCCGCCCAGCATCTCTCACACACACACACACACACACACACACACACACCTCCGCCCAGCATCTCTCACACTCACACACACCTCCGCCCAGCATCTCTCTCACACACACACACCTCCGCCCAGCATCTCTCACACACACACACACCTCCGCCCAGCATCTCTCTCTCACACACACACACACCTCCGCCCAGCATCTCTCACACACACACACACACCTCCGCCCAGCATCTCTCTCACACACACACACCTCCGCCCAGCATCTCTCACACACACACACCTCCGCCCAGCATCTCTCTCACACACCTCCGCCCAGCATCTCTCACACACACACACACACACACCTCCGCCCAGCATCTCTCACACACACACACACACACACACACACCTCCGCCCAGCATCTCTCACACACACACACCTCCGCCCAGCATCTCTCACACACACACACACACCTCCGCCCAGCATCTCTCACACACACACACCTCCGCCCAGCATCTCTCACACACACACACACACACACACACACACACCTCCGCCCAGCATCTCTCTCTCACACACACACACCTCCGCCCAGCATCTCACACACACACACCTCCGCCCAGCATCTCACACACACACACCTCCGCCCAGCATCTCTCTCACACACACACACACACACCTCCGCCCAGCATCTCTCACACACACACACCTCCGCCCAGCATCTCTCTCACACACACACACACACACACACACACACACCTCCGCCCAGCATCTCTCACACACACACACACACACACACACACACCTCCGCCCAGCATCTCTCACACACACACACACACCTCCGCCCAGCATCTCTCACACACACACACCTCCGCCCAGCATCTCTCACACACACACACACACACACACACACACCTCCGCCCAGCATCTCTCACACACACACACACACCTCCGCCCAGCATCTCTCACACACACACACACACCTCCGCCCAGCATCTCTCACACACACACACACACCTCCGCCCAGCATCTCTCTCACACACACACACCTCCGCCCAGCATCTCTCACACACACACACCTCCGCCCAGCATCTCTCTCACACACACACACCTCCGCCCAGCATCTCTCACACACACACACACACACACCTCCGCCCAGCATCTCTCACACACACACACACACACACACCTCCGCCCAGCATCTCTCACACACACACCTCCGCCCAGCATCTCTCACACACACACACACACCTCCGCCCAGCATCTCTCACACACACACACCTCCGCCCAGCATCTCTCACACACACACACACACACACACCTCCGCCCAGCATCTCTCTCTCACACACACACACCTCCGCCCAGCATCTCACACACACACACACCTCCGCCCAGCATCTCACACACACACACCTCCGCCCAGCATCTCTCTCACACACACACACACACACCTCCGCCCAGCATCTCTCACACACACACATCCGCCCAGCATCTCTCTCACACACACACACACACACACACACACACACCTCCGCCCAGCATCTCTCACACACACACACACACACACACACACACCTCCGCCCAGCATCTCTCACACACACACACACACCTCCGCCCAGCATCTCTCACACACACACACACACACACCTCCGCCCAGCATCTCTCACACACACACACACCTCCGCCCAGCATCTCTCTCACACACACACACCTCCGCCCAGCATCTCTCACACACACACACACACACACACACACCTCCGCCCAGCATCTCTCACACACACACACACACCTCCGCCTAGCATCTCTCACACACACACACACACACACACACACCTCCGCCCAGCATCTCTCACACACACACACACACCTCCGCCCAGCATCTCTCACACACAGACACACACACACACACACACACACACACCTCCGCCTAGCATCTCTCACACACACACACACACACACACACACACCTCCGCCCAGCATCTCTCACACACACACACACACACCTCCGCCCAGCATCTCTCACACACAGACACACACACACACACACACACACCTCCGCCCAGCATCTCTCACACACACACACACACACACACACACACACACACACACACACACACACACCTCCGCCCAGCATCTCTCACACACACACACACACACACACACACACCTCCGCCCAGCATCTCTTTGTGCAGTGGACTGAAGCAGGGCAGTTTCAGCAGGCGGGCCGAGATGTCGGTCCAGAGTCCCACGGCACAGATGCTGGATTCTCCTGCGCTCTCGCCCAGAGGAGTGATATCCAGACACGCCACCTCGTGCTCCATCTCCGTGGAGCTGCAGGACACACACACACACACACACACATTACCACCACTGGCATGCTCAGAGTTTAGCATGAACATTTCACAACAGGAGGTCGATTGGCTGAGCTCAAGAGTCCTGATCATCTGTGTGTGACCAGACCTCAGTGTGCACTAGTGCTGATCCATCATTACACCCACAGGATGTTTTATTCTTTGCTTTTATTGTTATTTTTATTTATTTTGCATTTGTTGTGATTAATTTGAATTACCACCGTGTATGAAATGTGCTTTATGAATAGAGCTGAAACAACTAATCAATTTAATCAATTAAAATCGATTATTAAAATAGTTGTCAACTAATTTAGTCATCGATTAGTTGCTAAATAACTTTTATTTGCCGTAAGCGGCTCATTTCGTGCATATTTTAAATCTGCGGTGACCAAAGTGTGGCAGTAATGAGCCACCGGAGGTTTTACTCAGCCAGTACAGCAGGAGAAGTAGCGAATAGCCAATAGCTGGCCTCGTTTTATGTCACGTGCTTCCCGCACAGCGTCTCTGCTAGTGATGGGCGATACTGCAAATTTCGGTATCGATCCAATACCAAGTAAATACAGGGCCAGTATCGCCGATATCGATACCAATACTTTTTCATTTTAAAAGCATGCACTTGAACATGCACTTTCCTGTGCTAGAGCAGTGTGTCATGATTTATGAGGTGAATGCATCATTAATATACTAAATCTGAATATGTTTTCATGACTACTAGGCCTAAATATTTTGTGATTTGTGCTCTCAACTCGCCTGTAATTAGACTTTTACAAAACTACCCTAATTATAGTACTAGCCTACTACTAGCCTACTGTTCAAAAGTTTGGGGTCTGTAAGATTTTTAATTCTCTTATGCATTTATTTGATCAAAAATACAGTAAAAACTGTAATATTACAATTATCTGTTTTCTATGCCATAGTAAACTGTAATTTATTCATGTGATCAAAGCTGAATTTTCGGCATCATTACTCCAGTGATGATGATATTTAATTTTAATATGCTGATTTGCTGCTCAGGAAACATTTCTTATTATTATCAATGTTGAAAAGAGTTTCATATTTTTGTGGAAATTATGATAGAATTATTTGATCAACAAAGTTGAAAGAACAGCATTTATATGAAGTAGATTTTTTTAACAGTGTAAAACCCTTGACTGTCACTTTTGATCAATTTAATGCATCGATCCTTGTTGAATAAAAATATTAATTTCATTAAAAAAATCTTACTGATGTCAACATTTTGAACCGTTATGTACACTTTTGGTTTGTTTATTGCGAAATAACTCCCGATTGTTTCTCTAAGCAAGGATTCGTTTCCCAAACGCACTGGGCCTGTGAGCTCAGCGAAGCACCAGCATCCAACGCTCTCTGTGACTGGTTTCGTCTTGTATCCAGATGACTAGGAGAAAAAGTTCTATCCTACACAATTATCCGCTAACATTCGCTTATTTTTCCACTTAGAAGCTTATTTTACGCACTGAATTGCGTGCTAAATGAAAAACATTACTGGTAAAAAACACATTTGGATCGATATTTTTATGTGAGGATCGATCCTTTTCGATACCACGTCAGTATCGAAGTATTGATACTTCAGAATCGATCCGCCCATTACTAGTCTCTGCAGCATTCAGCGAGATGGCGGAGGCAGGCGGCAGTGGAGTAAGCTCGAGAAAGAAAAAGAAAAAAGCGGAAGATAAAAATAATCGAACGAAGTCATCCAAAGTGTGGGAGCCTTCAGAAAAGAAGAGTAACCTGTAAACTCGGCACTACTGAACTGGCCTGGCACGGGAGCACTACGTCTCTGCACGAGCACCTTAAACGAAAACCCGTGTGTGTGGAAGCGGAGGACCAAGCACCGGCACGGTGAGTTTACGCCACGCAAAAATACTTGTCAGTTATATAATGTATCGACACATGATTGTCGTTGTTTAACCTCTTAACCCCCACCTGAACCGAGCACACTTTCTCCAGTTTGGATCTAAAAGCGTTGAAATAGCAAGGATGAAAACGCGACAAAAATGTGATGAAAACATGATAAAAGAGTAACGGAAAAAAAGCCACAAAAAAGTTACAAAAACAACAACAAAGCAGCAACTAAAGAGCGAGAAAAACGTGCCAGACAAGCAACAATAACACAACAAATAAAGTCGAACTGGAGACAATACGCTCGCTTAAGGCGGGGGGTAAGAGGTTAATATAACGCCATACAGTGTTAGAAATATTGGTGCTGATTTGTTCATAATTAAAATGAAAATGTTCGTTTTGGTTTTAAAATCGTACTTATTGTGTCATTTTTTTGTGCGTTTTAGGAAGAAACAAACCAATCTTAGTGATTTTGTGTGCAACAAGAGGATACTCACCCCTCAGCAATGTGCACCATTGACAGACAATGCTTTAAACATGCTAGTGAAGGACATGAGACCGCTCTCGATGGTGGAAGGAGCAGGCTTCCAACAAATGTTAAAGTCATCCAATCCAGGTTACACTATCCCCTCTGGAACGCATTTTGCAAGGTTGTTGGTCAAGAAATACAATGCCACAGTGGATCAAGTGAAATCAACTATCTCAGCCATTGACAGCAAAGTGGCTCTGACTGCAGACATTTGGACTAGTGTAGCCACTGGGAATACTTGGGAATCACACGCCACTACATTGGAATCGACTGGCAAATGGAGTCAATTTGCCTCTCTACTATGCCGTTGGAGGAGAGACATACTGCCCAAAATATTGCAGGGTGGCTGGAAGAAATATTGGACAAATTTGAAATTCTTCCTGATAAAATATCTGCTATTGTGCACGACAATGGGGCCAACATTGTGGCTGCTGCTCGACTACTGGAGGAGAAACACGGATGGGCCTCTCTCAGATGCACAGGTCACACACTGCAGCTTGTTCTCACCTCTGCTCTTAAACACCAGATCATTGCCAAAGCGGTTGGAGCTTCACGATGCCTTGTTGAGCATTTTAAAAGAAGTGAACTTGCATCCACCAAACTGAAGCAACAACAACAACAAATGGGCACAACTGAACACAAACTTATCCAAGATGTTAGTACCAGATGGAACAGTACTTATCACATGATCAGTCGCCGGCTCGAGCAACGGTGGCCTGTTACTGCAGCGCTGTCGGACCTAACTGTGACAAAAACAGGCAAGCAACATTTAGACTTAAAACCAGATCAATGGAGCCTAATTGAAGAGCTTTCCACAGCCCTGAAGCCTTTTGACTGCCACAGAGTACATGAGTGGTGAAAAATACACCATTCACCATTGGTAAAAGGATTGGTCAAGTCAATGCAAGGTATGGATTTTGAAACACCAGGTGCACAAGCGTTCCTTCAGCTTGAACAACGATGGAAGAGTGAAACCACTTTCTGTGACACATCACATAACACTGTAATCCTTAGTTCTTCCCTGGATCCAAGGTTTCGCAAACTAAAGTTTCTTTCTTCTGAGGACAGCTTCAAAGTTCAAGTCAAAGTCCAAATGAAGGCAGCTGAAATGGAGCAGCTGTGTCCAGCTCCACACAGCACCTGACACTACACCACCTGCTCCTGAAACGGTTCCGGTCTCCTTAATTGATTCTCTTCTGGATTCGGACACCAGCAGTGAGGAAGAAGCCAAGGAAGGAGAAGCTGAGGAGCTCAGTAGGAAAGTCAGGCAGGAGGTCCTCGCGTACTTTGGTGAGAAGCCCATTCCCAAGGGGGAAAATCCGTTAGAGTGATGGAAGTTGAATGAGGTGAAATATCCATTTTTGTCAAGATTAGCAAAGTCCTACCTCTGTATACCAAGCACTTCCACACCAGCAGAGTGGCTGTTTTAACATAGGAAACATAGCCTCTAAGAAGAGAGCAAGCCTAAGCCCTGAACATTTGGACATGCTGACCTTTTTGCACTGCAATGCAAAGTTTCTTCTCAAATGAGTGAATAGTGTTCTGCCTCATTTCCCACAGGTAGTCGAATTCCTGTCAATTCAGGCATAAGCTGTTTTGTTTAACATTTTATCGCTTTATTACATTTTTGAATTTTGCACTGTTATAAGGACCACTACATATTTAAATCCGATGAAAATCACAGTGTGCAAAGACTTTTATTTGTGCAGATTCTGCAGTACAGTGTTGTTTGCAAATGTTTAGTCGTAAAAGCTGATAACATTGCGGTTTAAAGCTTTACAAACCTGTTCTGTGATCAGTTTGTCGTTTACCAGTTCATAATTCATTCTTGCAGCCTAATTATGACTGAATGAGAGAGAGAAAAAAGTGCATTTCAAATACATTTAAACATTTACCTAAGTATTCACTGCTCTTTTTCACACAGCAGGTTTTGTGTGTGTGTCCAATTTTTTTCTGGACAACCTTCTGATGGATTTTACTTTAAATTTTACTTTAAAATGTTAGTTCCATTCAGGTTTCATGCCATTGGCACTTTATTCGAAGGATTGTTTACAATTTCACAGCATTAGCTATAAAGCTGTTTCCCAGGTATAAGCTGTGTGTTTACAGGAAAAAAATAATAAAATGCAATTTACTGCAATTTTATTCGGTTTTATTCTTATTCTTCATGAAAATATGTTCTGAAAGATCCCGTAATAAGCTTTGTTCGGGATGTTAAACTACTTTAGGAGCCCTAAGGACAGCCATGGTGAAAACATTATTTGAAATCTCCCTGTGAAATCTGCTAGAGTACGTATGGGTCAGTGTTTTGATTGCAGAAGAGTTCGACAAAGGATTACTAACACATAATAAAACACAACTCCAGGTATGTTTTTGATGAGGATATGACAATGCAAAATGGTTAAAATCTCTAAAAAGTCTATGTTGAATGATAAAGACCCTTTGTTAATCATTTACTTGGGGGAAAAATGGGCAAAACTAAAATATAAGTACATAAACCGATGAATCGATTAATCGTAAAAATAATCGACCGATTAATCGATTATCAAAATAATCGTTAGTTGCAGCCCTATTTATGAATAAAACTTGCCTTGTTTTGCCAGTTAGAGACCAATGAGCGTCTATATAGAATCAGTTCTTGAGTTCTCCTGTGAGGATCTGCAGGTGATACTGTGTGTGTGTGTGTGTGTGCGTGTGTGTGTGTGTGTGTGTGTGTGTGTGTGTGAGATCACCTAGGGCCTCATTTATAAACTTTGCGTAGGATTTGCGTCAGAAGTGGTGTACGGATGAAACATAGGACGTGCGTACGCACAGAAATATTCGGATTTATAAAACCGTGCGCACGCACATCCTACGCAGTTTTCCCTTAATAAATCACAATCAACTCTAAATGTAGCGCAGCTTTTGCGGCTTCATGTCACGCCCATAGTTGCCCATAAATAGTCTGTGAAACGCCCACAAGTTAATGTTCATCGATTGCGAAATCATGGCAAACACAGAGAGGAAAACCAAGAAACGTGACTTCACTCAATGTGAAGTAGAAACTTCGTTGGCGAGGTGGAAAAGGAGTAAACTGTTGTTTGGAGGGCACAGTCTAATGCCAGAAAGGCACTTGAGTGGCAAAAGGTTGCAGACGCCGTTAATGCTGCAGCCTCACGACCTCGGACCGCGGCCGAAATAAAAAAGAAATGGTCAGACATCAAAGTCGATGCAAAAAAGCGTCTAGCGCTCCATCGCCAGAGGATGAATTGCATAACATGCCAATATTATTGCAGAAAATATTTCACTTTTCTTTTTGCAAATATGTGTTAATTTTAGGGCTGTCAAAAGATTAATCGCGATTAATCGCATCCAAAATAAAAGTTTGTGTTTACATAATATATGTGTGTGTACTGTGTATAATTATTTTGTATATATAAATACACACACAGGCATGTATATATTTAAGAAATATTTGCATACATATACTGTATATATATTTATATAGTTTATATTATATATAAATATAATTTTTTATATATATAAATAACACATTTTTCTTAAATATATACATGCATGTGTGTGTATTTATATATACAAATTTAATTATACACAGTACACACACATATTATTAAAAACAAACTTTTATTTTGGATGCGATTAATTGCGATTAATCTTTTGACAGCCCTAGTTAATTTTTGTTTGTTTTACACTGCAGATCGATCAAACGGGTGTTCGTGTAGGCTGTTAATTGTAAGACCTGCTTTGTGAAGTCTTCATGTTATTTATGAGAGGCAGTATTGCCATTTCTTTTACACAACGGTCTACAGTTTCACACACTTTCACGTGTTTCTTCCATCTTCCAATATAAAAACATTATTAATACATCAAATAAACATTCAGTTAATCAAATTAGAGTTGATAATAATACAATACTTCATGACTCCTAATCTATTGCGCAAGAATTTAATCAGCATTTTTCTTCAGTTTGGTCTACTTTAGTATCTGCCTCTTACTCGAATACTGATATTTGTAATGAGACTGCATCATGTAATAGTTCATTTTCATTTGGGAAGATTGCTCCAATTGATGTTCAGAGTGCCATTGATGAATTAAAAGTGACTAGTGGTGAAGGATTAGATGGAATTGAAAATGGGTATCTTAAATTAACTTCACATATTCTTATGTATCCACTAGCTGATTTATTTAATCTTTCTTTGTCTACATGTGAGTTGCCGGTGATCTGGAAATGTGCACGCATTACTCCACTTTGTAAGGGAGGTGATGTACTTGATCTCAATAATTATAGACCAATATCTATTATATGTTCTATATCTAAAGTTTTTGAAAAATGTATTTATAAACAACTTTCAAACTATTTATGTATTAATAATATTATATCATCATCATCTCAATCTGGTTTTAGGTCTAATCATTCCACAACTACTGCATTACTTAAGTTTACAACTGATGTGTTTTCAGCTTCAGATAATGGCAAGCTCACAGGTGCTATTCTTCTTGATTTGACTAAAGCTTTTGATTTGGTTGATCGTTATTTGCTTTTAGATAAACTTCATGCTATTGGTTTTTCAAAAAATACAATTTTGTGGTTTAATTCATATCTGCACAACAGGAAACAATGTGTTGTCCTAAATGGGAATAAATTCAGCAAAGAGGTGTGCCTCAAGGTTCAGTTCTGGGACCACTTCTTTTTTCTATTTATGTAAATAATCTACCGTTACTTCTTAAAAACTGTCAGGTTCAACTTTATGCGGATGATACTGTCATATATACATTTAATTCTGACCCTATACAAATTCAATCATCTCTTCAATCGGATTCTAATAGTTTACAAGACTGGCTTTTGGCTAATAAATTAGTGCTTAATAAAACCAAGTCATATACTATGATTTTTGGTTCTAGACATAAACTTAATTCCGAAACCTGTTCTTGTGTTATATCATGTAAAGACGGTACTCCTCTGCATAGAGTTGACACTATTAAATATCTTGGTGTATGGCTTGATTCTAAACTCTCCTTTAAACCACACATTAATCATGTTTTACGAAAAGTCAATGTTGGAATGAGTATCTTGCATCAATCTCGAAATTGCTTCTCTTATAGTGTTCGTAAGAGACTAGTTGCTCAATTAATATTTCCATTTTTTGATTACTGTGATGTGGTTTATCAGACGGCATTAAAATCTGATCTTGTCTCACTTAATTCGGCATATAATAGAATTTGCAGATTTGTTTCAGGATGCTCTTTTTCCACTCGCCACTGTACAATCTATGATGCACTTCAGAGGCCATCTTTGAACGTGAGAAGGCAGATTCACTGGCTCCAATTTATATATTTATGTATTTACTTTGATTATCCTAGTTATCTACAGCAATACTTTGTACTCTTTTCTTCAAACCACCAAGTTAGGCATTCTGTCCAGACTTACTTACTTGTTCCTCGTATTAAAAAAACAATTGGTAAGAGAGCATTTATGTTTAAAGCTGTATTAGACTGGAATAATTTGCCTGTAGATATTAGATCCATTACTTCATTTTGGTTGTTTAAACAATCTTTATTATCTTATTTTAAAGTAGATTGCACATGCTATCATTGAAACTGTCGTTGTTGTTATGTGTACTGTTGCTTTTCTTTTTTATTGTCATTGCTATATATTTTTTGTTGCTGGTGTTTTGTTGTTTGCCTGTTTGTTGATGTATTGTTAATTGTAATCTTGTTATGTTCAAGTTGTAATTGTGTTTCATTGTAAGGACCCCCTCGAAAACGAGATGACACATCTCAAGGGGTTAATCCTAATAAATTCTAATAATACAGCGTGTGTGTGTGTGTGTGTGTGTGTGTGTGTGTGAGTGATCACCTGATCTGCTTGAGTTCTCCTGTGAGGATCTGCAGGTGATACAGCATGTGTGTGTGTGTGTGTGTGTGTGTGTGTGTGTGTGTGTGTGAGTGATCACCTGATCTGCTTGAGTTCTCCTGTGAGGATCTGCAGGTGATACAGCACTCGTCCCACTGCGAGCACCACCTGTGTGTTGTTGCACGACGCCACGCTGATGTTCCTGCCCTGCGGCTCCTTCCACTCGCTCGCCAGAGCCTTGCTGTCCTGAGTGACCAGGCGCACGGAGCCCGACGTGATCTAAACACACACACACACACACGTCAACACAGGCTTCGAACACCACCCTATCCTGTGTGCTTCAGGTGTGTGTGAGCGCACCTGTATGAGTTGCTGATGCGCTACATTCCCACAGAAGAACGTCTGCTGATTATCCACAAACCCCGGCAGCTCCGTCTCCTCCACCTCCTCTCCGCTGAGCATCAGCACCCTGACACACACACACACACGACAGTGATGAGCATGCGAGGTGTAGTTCAGCTCTGGACTGAAGTAAACTCAACTCACCTGGTCTGACCGACGAAAGACAGAACCAGCATGTCATCAGTGTTTCTGCTCGACTCTGAGCGCAGCGGCCACAGTCCTGACACACAGACACACACACACACACACAGTGTTACTCTGCCAGTCCTTACAAATACACACACACACACACACAGTATTACTCTGCCACGCCTGACAATAAAACAAAGCACATTTATAAAAGTGATCCACAATATTAAAAAAAAAACTCAGAAGGTACGGCTGCAAAAATTAATTTAGAATTTAGTTGTAAGATTATTTCCTTTATTATAAAAAAAAGTGGGCCGGATCGGCTTGAGGAGTGTTTACCAACAGAGCTGTAGTTTGTTTATTAAGCGTGCAGGGCAACCACCCAGTAGAGCATTACAGTAATCTAGCCTTGAGGTCATGAACGCATGAACTAACTGTTCCGCATTTGTCACTGAGAGCATATGACGTAATTTAGATATATTTTTAAGATGGAAGAATGCGGTTTTACAGATACTAGACACATGACTTTCAAATGAAAGATTGGTATCAAAGAGCACACCCAGGTTCCAGAACTGCCAACCTTGAAATTAGTTTGAGTACCATCAGAGGGACAGGACGGGACATGGGGTTTGGGGGGGGGGGGGGGGGGGGCATGCATTATATTGCATTGCATATAATGTGTGCTGGTCAACTACTCTAAAATTAAGAAACCCCTAGATCACAGTAAAAAACAAACAAAAAAAAAAACATAGAAACATTGTGTGTACAATTAATATAGGCTACTTAATTTATTATCCCAATATCCAAAAATGATACTAAATTCCACAGGGAAAAGGGCTTCTATTTGTGACGTGCTGTCTCTGCATTTGAACACTGCACATTTTAAACAGCACACGCATTAGCTGAATAAATGTTAGCCAGTACAATCATATTTATAGAAAACAGTTGAGAGTGAATAGACAGGAGTCCAATAATAGCACAACGAATCACTTCTTCTAAAAAGAATATCAAGTATAAGTTAGACGAATCCGACATGTAATGAGGGCTGTGTTAACCGTAAAACGTCCATCATTTAACGAATTTTAAAAACACGGATGGATAATACAAAATGCTTTCTGACATTTTGACAGAAAAAAAACAAGCAAGAACAAAATCTAAACTTATCCCGTCAATTTTCATTTTACAGTTTATCTTCTCTCTCTGTGTTTGTGAGAGAGAGCTCGCGCAGCACAGATACATCGGTACTTTTAATCCATAAGTAACGAACGCGCTAGTTTTCATGCAAAAATAAATATGTAACATAATTAGGTACTTTAATTATTATTAACACAATAACAACACATGAAGGCTACGTTTCTCAACACTGAGAGTGAATGAATAAACGCTTGTTTCTCCAGACTTATCCACAAATCACAGCACTTTCATAATCACTAAACCATAGCGATTTCAAACTTATTTAGATTTATTGTTCAGCATTACTTCAGCATTTTATAATATGCACGGCTGAATGATGTCTCCCGCTTATCGGAGGGACCATAAATGACGGAGTATTTTAAAATAATCCATGCGATCCGTGTGATCATCGAATCCAGAGGATTAAGTTAACTCAATACAATATTCCAGCTTTCCACATTGAGCCCAGGCCGTTTCCCTTCAGGGGTCAGAGGTACCGCGACTACGGTCCTCTTACATCAGTCCGATGGCGGGAGTGGAAGGGGGATCCAGCGGGATGCTTTATTGCTGTCGATTTTCAGTCTCTGTTTAATGATAGGCTTTACGCATCTGCCAATCATCCCCGCTTGCTATTTGGGGAATGAACCCAGCTCTATGATTGGGACTGTCATATTACATAACATGAGAACACTATTAAATCGTTGTGAATTCATTGGGTTTAGCTACCGTTTTCAACGCGTTGTCCCAGGAAGAGCGTACACATTCTAACAAGCATGCTTCTGAGGCGGAGTTGGTGACACGTTGTATTAGTCGTTATATTTGATTATTACATAAGTCATTTAATTAAATGATCACATCGAAACATTTTACAATCCTAATAGCCCTTTATTTATATTAAAAACCCACCTCATTCATTTGGTGAGGAACATAGCGTTTTGAGCTGCATTTGCAGACCCTGTCATGCTGTTGGCTATATGCCACTGCAGAGGACGCAAATTGCAGTATTAAGGCTAATGATTAATCGATTAATTGATCGTTAATTGAAACGACGATCGATCATGGGAATTTGTGAAAATTGACATCCCTAGTCACCAGGTTTTTGCGTAGTTTAGAGTGACAAATGCGTACAGGTTGGCAGGTGTTAGACAGTATTCTAGGTTATTACGTGAGGAAGTTTTTGGTCCAATAATTAGAATCTCAGTTTTTTCAGAGTTTAGAAGTAGGAAATTACTAGTCATCCAATTTTTTATATCAGCTATGCATTCTGTTAATTTTGTGAATTGGTAAGTTTCGTCAGGGCGTGAAGAAATAAAGAGCTGAGTATCATCAGCATAACAGTGAAAACTAATGCCATGCTTCCTAATGATATCTCCTAAGGGTAGCATGTACAGAGTGAACAGCAGCGGTCCTAGTACTGAGCCTTGTGGTACGCCATACTGAACTTGTGATCGATGAGACATCTCTTCATTTACTGCTACAAACTGATAACGGTCAGATAAGTATGATTTAAACCATGCTAATGCAATTCCACTAATGCCAACATAATTTTAGAGTCTATTTAAAATAAAATTGCTGGAAAAGAGAGTCAAAAGTTTGTCTCTCAGTGACGCGAGTCAGCTAGCAGACGGTCGGTTTAGCCAGGCTGTCTCCTGACCTGAGCCCCAGTTTGTCATGTTTGAGCTGAAAGACTATGAGACGATGTGCCATATTACTAGAGAGAAGGGCACCACCATTCCAGGAGGGGATCTCGAACTTTGAGAACTTCCTCTGTTTCTCTGACTGGAAATATAACTTTCGGGAGAGTGCTAGAGCTCCTCAGGTTGTATTTTTGGTGGAAAATCTGTTGAAATGATAATTATTTCTAAATGTGATGTAAACAGTGTCCTGACAACAAATAAACAGAAAAGGACATGGTTGAATTAGGTACGTGTATCCTCTCTCTTTTGTGAAATAACGGCAAACCACTTTATTTCTGTGTGACTAATGTGCAATCCTGACACAAAGTAATTCATTATGATCCATGTATCACTTATTATTGTAACCCTGTGGTAAAACATCGATGGCAAACATCGAACGGCCACTTTTATCATGTTGTAACATGTTCGTTTTACGATCTCGCTAGTGTCCAGTGATTTCTTTCGGATTCGTTTTCTGATAAAACTTCCATTTGTTGGTGAAATGATGCGTGTGTGTGTGACGCTGTTCCAGAGAGGCGTGTTACGGGTGTGTTTTAGTGAAGTGCTGCGGTGGAGAAACAGCAGTTTTGGACTCGGTGTTCCTGACCCGAGGCTATTGGCCCCGCCCGCCTGTTTAAGCCCTGCTCACACTGGCCCGACAGTAGAAACACTGAGGACACGGTTCACACACACACACACACACAAAGCAAAGCAAGGGTTCACAAAAATGCTGCACACTGCTGATTCAAGATGAAACTGCCAAAATGCAAATATGTTATAGAAGTCGTGCTGAATCTGTGGTTCCTGATGATGGGCAGATCAGCTCCCAGCAGAGTTTGACAGATACTGACAGTGAATTGGAAACTGAGAGTCCAAATAATATATAAAACTGATAAAGAAATATAACCGTGCAGTTTTTGTTCCCCAATTCAACACGTTACACGACTGAAACATCAACACATACAGCAGAGAAAATAACTGAAGAAAATATAGAGATATATTGTGATTCACAGCATATTAGCAGCAGGAGATCAACAGCAAAGATCTGACCTTTGATCCCGGGCAGGTCGATACTGGCATGCTCATGGATCCCTATACCGTTACGAATAATCCTCAGAGAGCCTTCCTTAAACGCTCCGGAGCACGTCACCAACTGCAGGAACACACACACATAGGCTTCATCCTAGCTGATGATACACTGCTTCACTGATGTGATAAAGCTAGTTACAGAATCAAAAAGGGTCAAACATGAACTCCTAACAAACGATGTTAATGTCACGTAGGGCTGCAACGGCACATCAACGTAAAAGATTACATCGATTACATAAATGAGTCGATTTGCGTGGAATGCATCGATGCGTCGCGCTGTTTATATTCCCCAATGTTGCCGGCATTTGTCAATATGTTGTTAAACACCAGTTGTATAAAGTGTTTAATTCTGCTCTGACAGACTAACAGCAGGAGCACTGAACGATATGACTGACGTGATCAGAGTGTCAGAGAATCAGATGATCCTCTTCAGCCTCACAAAGATGGAGGACGTGAAACCTGTCTGTCACAGCTCCATGTTTTATATGATTTATGATGATGTGGTGTGGGGTGTGGTGTGGTGTGTGGGTGTGGTGTATGGTGTGTGGTGTGTGGGTGTGGTGTGGTGTGTGGGTGTGGTGTGGGGTGTGGGTGTGGTGTGTGGGTGTGGTGTGTGGTGTTGTGTGGTGTTGGGTGTGGTGTGTGGGTGTGGGTGTGGTGTGTGGGTGTGGTGTGGTGTTGTGTGGATGTGGTGGTGTTGTGTGTGGTGTGGGTGTGTGGTGTGGGTGTGGTGTGTGGTGTGTGGGTGTGTGGTGTGGGTGTGGTGTGTGGGGTGTGGTGTGTGGGTGTGGGTGTGGTGTGGGTGTGTTGTGTGGATGTGGTGGTGTTGTGTGTGGTGTGGGTGTGTGGTGTGGGTGTGGTGTGTGGTGTGTGGGTGTGTGGTGTGGGTGTGGTGTGTGGGTGTGGTGTGTGGTGTGGGTGTGGTGTGGTGTGGGTGTGGTGTGGGTGTGTTGTGTGGATGTGGTGGTGTTGTGTGTGGTGTGGGTGTGGTGTGTGGTGTGTGGGTGGTGTGGTGTGGGTGTTGTGTGGTGTGGGTGTGGGTGTGGGGTGGTGTTGTGTGTGGGTGGTGTGGGTGTTGTGTGGGTGTGGTGTGGGTGTGGTGTGTGGTATGCGGGTGTGGTGTGGCTGTGTGGTGTGGTGTGTGGTGTGGTGTGTGGTGTGTGGGTGGTGTGGGTGTTGTGTGTGGGTGGTGTGGGTGTGGTGTGTGGTGTGGGTGTGGGTGTGGTGTGTGGGTGTGGTGTGTGGGTGGTGTGGGTGTTGTGTGTGGGTGGTGTGGGTGTGGTGTGTGGGTGGTGTGGGTGTTGTGTGTGGGTGGTGTGGGTGTTGTGTGGGTGTGGTGTGGGTGTGTGTGTGGTGTGGGTGTGGTGTGTGGGTGTGGTGTGTGGTGTGGGTGTGGTGTGTGGGTGTGGGTGTGGTGTGGGTGTGGTGTGTGGGTGTGGGTGTGGTGTGGGTGTGGTGTGTGGGTGTGGGTGTGTGGTGTGGGTGTAGTGTGTGGTGTGTGGGTGTGGTGTGGGTGTGTGGTGTGTGGTGTGGTGTGTGGGTGGTGTGGGTGTTGTGTGTGGGTGGTGTGGGTGTGGTGTGTGGGTGGGGTGGGTGTTGTGTGGTGTGGGTGTGGGTGTGGGGTGGTGTTGTGTGTGGGTGGTGTGGGTGTTGTGTGGTGTGGGTGTGGGTGTGTGGTGTGTGGGTGTTGTGTGTGGGTGGTGTGGGTGTGGTGTGGGTGTTGTGTGGTGTGGGTGTGGGGTGGTGTTGTGTGTGGGTGGTGTGGGTGTGGTGTGTGGGTGGTGTGGGTGTTGTGTGGTGTGGGTGTGGTGTGTGGTGTGTGGGTGTGGTGTGGTGTGTGGGTGTTGTGTGTGGGTGGTGTGGGTGTTGTGTGGTGTGGGTGTGGGGTGGTGTTGTGTGTGGGTGTGGGTGTGGGTGTGTGGTGTGTGGTGTGGGTGTGGTGTGTGGTGTGTGGGTGTGGTGTGGGTGTGTGGTGTGGTGTGGTGTGTGGTGTGGTGGGTGGTGTGGGTGTTGTGTGTGGGTGGTGTGGGTGTGGTGTGTGGTGTGGGTGTGGTGTGTGGTGTGTGGGTGGTGTGGGTGTTGTGTGTGGGTGGTGTGGGTGTTGTGTGTGGGTGGTGTGGGTGTGGTGTGTGGGTGTTGTGTGGGTGTGGTGTGGGTGTGGGGTGGTGTGGGTGGTGTGTGTGGGTGGTGTGGGTGTGGTGTGTGGGTGGTGTAGGTGTTGTGTGTGGGTGGTGTAGGTGTTGTGTGTGGGTGTGGTGTGGGTGTGTGGGTGGTGTGGGTGTTGTGTGTGGGTGGTGTGGGTGTTGTGTGGGTGTGGTGTGGGTGTGTGGGTGGTGTGGGTGTTGTGTGTGGGTGGTGTGGGTGTGGTGTGTGGGTGGTGTGGGTGTGGTGTGTGGGTGGTGTAGGTGTTGTGTGTGGGTGTGGTGTGGTGTTGTGTGGGTGTGGTGTTGTGTGGTGTAGTGTTGTGTGTGGGTGTGGTGTTGGGTGTGGTGTGGGTGTGGGTGTGGTGTTGGGTGTGGTGTGGGTGTGGTGTGGTGTTGGGTGTGGTGTGGGTGTGGTGTGGGTGTGGTGTTGGGTTTGGTGTGGTATGGGGTGTGGTGTTGGGTTTGGTGTGGTGTGGTGTGGTGTGGGTGTGGTGTTGGGTGTGGTGTTGTGTGCTGGGCTCACCTGACCCTGGCCTTGCCTCTCCAGGTCCACCACACACATGTCCACTATCGGGCCCAGGTTAGTGAAGGTCTCCATCACTGCCACATACGAACCCTGGTCGTTACTGTCCACATTCAGCTGCACACACACACACACACACCACGCTGGCCTTAGAGAACACACCATTATCACAGAACAAGAACTCATCTGCCAGATCACAGACCTTCACTAGCTGAGAATCTCCCAGTCTGGATCCCACGAACACCACACCGTTATCCAGATACGTCAGGCACTCCGCGATCGAGGTCTAGAACACACACACACACACACACACACACACACACACACACACACACACACACGTGTGCTGAAGAAGGTTCTGTCACGTGAGTATCTGCACACACACACTGATTACTAGGTGTGGACCGGGTCGCAAGTGATCGTGCGGACCAGGCCCCACGGTTCGGCACGCATATGATTCGCATATTTATTTTCAACCACATGAAAGTCTTTTATTTGTTTGTTTGTTCATTCACTGTGGATTCTTGGGTAAATCAGTCGCAATTTCGGTGCAGGCTTTTTACTGTAAGACATGGACCCGACTAGGGGTGGAACGGATCGCAGGTGATCGTACGAACCAGGCCCCACGGTTAGGCACGCATGTGATTCGCGGATTAACTGCTAAATTTAACATCAGAGTGAAAGTTTATAGTTTGGACGCGTTTTGTCTTGCCAATTTACACATTCAAACAATTTTAAACGCAGAAGAAGAGGCGGAAATCGGGACTTACGCGTTTTCACTGAAAGAGAGAGACGCATTTCTGATAAAGCGCTCAAATACAGAACAGATTCCTATTTCGTGTTTCCTGAACACACACACATGTACACAACAGTATGTCTGAATCCCTGTCTCTGCAAGGGTTCTCTCGGTTCATTAGTGAACAGCTGAGAGAGAGACAGGAAGTTTGTCAAGTTTTTTCAGTCTTAAAGTGACAGCAGCCTAATATTCCTGCTGTTGTCTGTCATTAATGTTAATAAAATAACAAAATACAGCTTTAACAAAGATGAAACTATTTAATTTCTACAGTCAAGTCAAGTCAAGTATATTTGTATAGCGCTTTTCACAATACAGATTGTATCAAAGCAGCTTCACAGTATTAAATTAAAATAATACAACAAGGTTTGTTTCTAGTGCAATTTATTGATTGATAAAATAAAATATCCCCAAAATATCCCCAACTGAGCAAGCCAAAGGCAACAGTGGCAAGGAACCGAAAAACTCCATCAGGTGACCTAATGGAGAAAAACAGTCGGGTGCCAGTTCTCCTCTGGCATTTATGAACTAGAGGCCGGATTGTAGTTTGAACTGTAAGATTAAAAATATTATGTGAATGCCTGGCTGAAAAGATGTGTCTTTAATCTAGTTTTAAACTGGGAGAGCAAGTCTGAGCAACGAACAGTATCCGGAAGGCTATTCCAGAGTTTTGGAGCTAAATGTGAAAATGCTCTCCCTCCTTTGGTGGATCTGGATATCCTAGGTATGACCAAAAGCCTCGAATTTAGTGACCTTAAAGAGCGCGATGGATTATAGGGCGATAGAAGATCCGTTAAATAGACTGGAGCTAAGCCGTTTAGGGCTTTATAAGTCAGTAGCAATACCTTGTAAATAATACGGAACTTTACAGGTAACCAATGTAGTGATGTTAAAATCGGTGTTATATGATCATATTTTCTTGATCTAGTTAGAACTCTAGCGGCGGCATTTTGGACTAACTGTAGCTTGTTTATTGAGGATGCAGGACAACCAGCTAATAAAGCATTACAGTAATCTAGTCTCGATGTCATGAATGCATGAACTAGCTTTTCTGCGTCAGAAACTGATAGGATATTACGTAGCTTAGCAATGTTTCTAAGGTGGAAAAAGGCTGTTTTTGTAACATATGAAATATGATTTTCAAAAGACAGGTTGCAGTCAAGTATAACACCCAGGTCTTTTACTGTAGAGGATAAAGTAACAGGACATCCTACGATGTTAAAGTTGTATTGTGAGAGGTTTTGTGGGCGGTTTTTTGAACCGATAAGTATTAACTCTGTCTTGTCTGGATTTAATAAAAGAAAATTACGCATCATCCAATCTTTTATATCTTTAACACACTCTGTCAATTTGGATAATTTAGCGTTTTCATCCGGCCGTGATGAAATATAGATTTGAGTGTCATCAGCATAACAATGGAAACTAATTCCATGTTTCCTTATAATATTTCCAAGTGGCATCATATATATTGAGAATAACAGAGGGCCTAACACAGATCCCTGCGGCACTCCATAGTTTACTGGAGTTATGATCGATTTTTCTCCATTTAAATAGACAAAATGGTAGCGGTCAGATAAGTATGATCTGAACCAGCTTAATGCTTGTCCTTGAACACCAGTATAATTTTGTAGTCGATCTAAGAGTATTGTGTGATCTATAGTATCGAACGCAGCACTAAGATCAAGTAAAACTAGTATTGAGATACAGCCTTGGTCAGAAGCTAAAAGTAAATCATTTGTGATTTTAACGAGCGCAGTTTCAGTGATGCGGCCTGAATCCAGACTGAAACTTTTCATAGATGTCATTTTCTTGCAAGAAAGAGCCCAGTTGAGCAGACACAACTTTTTCTAGTATTTTAGACATAAATGGAAGATTTGAAATGGGTCTATAATTTGCTAGATTATTATGATCTAATTGTGGTTTCTTAATGAGAGGTTTTATAACTGCCAGTTTAAATGTTCTTGGAACATGACCTAAAGATAAAGATGAGTTAATAATATTGAGGAGAGGCTCTTCCACTACAGGTAACACTTCTTTCAGTAGTTTAGTTGGTATAGGATCTAATAAACATGTTGTTGTTTTAGATGAAATGATACGTTTATTTAACTCTTTTTGTTCTATAGCTGTAAAGCACTGTAATTGTTCTTGCGGGGTGATAATTGAGGCTGAATTATAAGGCGCGATTGAAGATTGAATGTTTACAATTGTGGTTCTGATGTTTTCTATTTTCTCAGTGAAGAAGTTCATGAAATCATTACAGCTAAACTGTAACGGGATATTTTGTTCGGGTGATGTCTGTTTATTTGTTAGTCTAGCCACGGTGTTAAATAAAAACCTTGGATTATTTTGGTTATTTTCTATTAGTTTGCGGAGGTGCTCAGCCCTGGCCGCTTTTAGGGCCTTTTTATAACGTGACATACTGTCTTTCCACGCGATTCTAAAGACCTCTAAATTAGTTTGTTTCCATTTACGCTCTAAATTACGGGTTTCTCTCTTTAGAACACGCGTAGTATTGTTGTACC
>CM040798.1:418176-458176 GCA_022829025.1 Squalius cephalus
TAAAAATCATCCGGTTCAAAACAGTCAATCTCAATCGTTAATGACTGACCGATCATTAACAGCTAGTTAAGAACACATTTTAACAAGGTCAGATTTCAAAAGCTTGTTGAAATGCTTTCCTCCATGAAATATCTGTGCTGATAATAAATCAGAGTGTTTAGGGTTAAACTGAGATGACTCAACATGATTATATGAGACTAGCTCGATCCTGCGTCAGCGTACTGTCCCTTGCTGTCCGCTACTGTCCCTTGCTGTCCGTTACTGTCCCTTGCTGTCCGCTACTGTCCCTTGCTGTCCGCTACTGTCCCTTGCTGTCCGCTACTGTCCCTTGCTGTCCGTTACTGTCCCTTGCTGTCTGCTACTGTCCCTTGCTGTCCGCTACTGTCCCTTGCTGTCCGTTACTGTCCCTTGCTGTCTGCTACTGTCCCTTGCTGTCCGCTACTGTCCCTTGCTGTCCGCTACTGTCCCTTGCTGTCTGCTACTGTCCCTTGCTGTCCGTTACTGTCCCTTGCTGTCCGCTACTGTCCCTTGCTGTCCGCTACTGTCCCTTGCTGTCCCTTACTGTCCGCTACTGTCCCTTGCTGTCCCTTACTGTCCGCTACTGTCCCTTGCTGTCCCTTACTGTCCGCTACTGTCCCTTGCTGTCCGCTACTGTCCCTTGCTGTCCGCTACTGTCCGCTACTGTCCCTTGCTGTCCGCTACTGTCCCTTGCTGTCCGCTACTGTCCCTTGCTGTCCGCTACTGTCCACTACTGTCCCTTGCTGTCCGCTACTGTCCACTACTGTCCCTTGCTGTCCCTTGCTGTCCGCTACTGTCCGCTACTGTCCCTTGCTGTCCGCTACTGTCCCTTGCTGTCCGCTGCTGTCCGCTACTGTCCCTTACTGTCCGCTACTGTCCGTTACAGTCCCTTACTGTCCGCTACTGTCCCTTGCTGTCCGCTACTGTCCACTACTGTCCCTTGCTGTCCGCTACTGTCCCTTGCTGTCCCTTGCTGTCCGCTACTGTCCGCTACTGTCCCTTGCTGTCCGCTACTGTCCCTTGCTGTCCGCTACTGTCCCTTACTGTCCGCTACTGTCCGTTACAGTCCCTTACTGTCCGCTACTGTCCCTTGCTGTCCGCTGCTGTCCGCTACTGTCCCTTGCTGTCCGCTACTGTCCGTTACTGTCCCTTACTGCCCGCTACTGTCCGTTACTGTCCCTTGCGGTCCGCTACTGTCCCTTACTGCCCGCTACTGTCCCTTGCTGTCCGCTGCTGTCCGCTACTGTCCCTTACTGTCCGCTACTGTCCGTTACAGTCCCTTACTGTCCGCTACTGTCCCTTGCTGTCCGCTGCTGTCCGCTACTGTCCCTTGCTGTCCGCTACTGTCCGTTACTGTCCCTTACTGCCCGCTACTGTCCGTTACTGTCCCTTACTGCCCGCTACTGTCCGCTACTGTCCCTTGCTGTCCGCTACTGTCCCTTACTGTCCGCTACTGTCCCTTGCTGTCCGCTGCTGTCCCTTACTGTCCGCTACTGTCCGTTACAGTCCCTTACTGCCCGCTACTGTCCCTTGCTGTCCGCTGCTGTCCGCTACTGTCCCTTGCTGTCCGCTACTGTCCGTTACTGTCCCTTACTGCCCGCTACTGTCCGTTACTGTCCCTTGCGGTCCGCTACTGTCCCTTGCTGTCCGCTACCGTCCCTTGCTGTCCGCTACTGTCCGTTACTGTCCCTTGCTGTCCGCTACTGTCCGCTACTGTCCCTTGCTGTCCGCTACTATCCGTTACTGTCCCTTGCTGTCCGCTACTATCCGTTACTGTCCCTTGCTGTCCGCTACTGTCCCTTACTGTCCGTTACTGTCCCTTGCTGTCCGCTACTGTCCCTTGCTGTCCGCTACTGTCCGCTACTGTCCCTTGCTGTCCGTTACTGTCCGTTACTGTCCCTTGCTGTCCGCTACTGTCTGTTACTGTCCCTTGCTGTCCGCTACTGTCCGTTACTGTCCCTTGCTGTCCGCTACTGTCCCTTACTGTCCCTTGCTGTCCCTTGCTGTCCGCTACTGTCCCTTGCTGTCCGCTACTGTCCCTTGCTGTCCGCTACTGTCCCTTGCTGTCCGCTACTGTCCGTTACTGTCCCTTGCGGTCCGCTACTGTCCCTTGCTGTCCGCTACTGTCCGTTACTGTCCCTTGCTGTCCGCTACTGTCCGCTACTGTCCGTTACTGTCCGCTACTATCCGTTACTGTCCCTTGCTGTCCGCTACTGTCCCTTACTGTCCGCTACTGTCCGTTACTGTCCCTTGCTGTCCGTTACTGTCCCTTACTGTCCGCTACTGTCTGTTACTGTCCCTTGCTGTCCGCTACTGTCCGTTACTGTCCCTTGCTGTCCGCTACTGTCCGCTACTGTCCCTTGCTGTCCGTTACTGTCCCTTGCTGTCCGCTACTGTCCGCTACTGTCCGTTACTGTCCCTTGCTGTCCGCTACTGTCCGTTACTGTCCCTTGCTGTCCGCTACTATCCGTTACTGTCCCTTGCTGTCCGCTACTGTCCGCTACTGTCCGTTACTGTCCCTTGCTGTCCGCTACTATCCGTTACTGTCCCTTGCTGTCCGCTACTGTCCCTTACTGCCCGCTACTGTCCGTTACTGTCCCTTGCGGTCCGCTACTGTCCCTTGCTGTCCGCTACTGTCCGTTACTGTCCCTTGCTGTCCGCTACTGTCCGTTACTGTCCCTTGCTGTCCGCTACTATCCGTTACTGTCCCTTGCTGTCCGCTACTGTCCCTTACTGTCCCTTGCTGTCCGCTACTGTCCCTTGCTGTCCGCTACTGTCCGTTACTGTCCCTTGCTGTCCGTTACTGTCCCTTGCTGTCCGCTACTGTCCGCTACTGTCTGTTACTGTCCCTTGCTGTCCGTTACTGTCCCTTGCTGTCCGCTACTGTCCCTTACTGTCCCTTGCTGTCCGCTACTGTCCCTTGCTGTCCGCTACTGTCCCTTGCTGTCCGCTACTGTCCGTTACTGTCCCTTGCTGTCCGTTACTGTCCCTTGCTGTCCGCTACTGTCCCTTGCTGTCCGTTACTGTCCCTTGCTGTCCGCTACTGTCCCTTGCTGTCCCTTACCGTTGTGAATGTTATAATTCAGCGTTTCTGATGATGGGTCTCTGACACTGCGTCCCGTTAGGGGTTATCCCTCCTCTCCAGATCTGCAGAAGCCTTATGAAATCTCACGGGCGAGATGGCCAATGGCGTTCAAGCGTGCGAATAGAGGCGTGCTCCCACACACTAGAGGGTGCCGCCTCAAGAGTCTTTTCCTTCAGCTACGGCAAGCCAGCTCGCCGTTAGCGTACGCGCTCCTCAGGGTCTGCCCAGAAGGATTGCTGCTCCTCTGTAGCATTCCGGCGAGTACGACATGCTTTCCTCAAGACGCCTCCTGGACCGCGACGCTTCTGCTAGCGCTGCGCGAGTCTGAACGAACGACCCAGGACCTTCAAGGGTTATTTCACCCAGAAATGAAAATTCTGTCAGTAATTACTCACCCTCATGTTGTTCACACCCCGTAAGACTTTCATGACTTAGTAAAGACATCGTTAAAATAGTCCAAATGAACAGTTGAATAAAGTTGTTATTTTTGCGCACCAAAAGTATTCTCGTCGCTTGGTAAACTTAAGGTTGAGCCACTGTAGTCACTTGGACTATTTTAAACATGATCTTTTACTAACTTTACTAACAAGTTTCGATTACAGAGAAGTCTATGGAGGAGTGAGCCGGCTCTCAGATTTCATCACAAATATCTTCATTTGTGTTTGGAAGACGAACGAGAGTCTGACGGGGTTGAACAGCACGAGGGAGAGTGATTAGCCACATGCTGGACTCTGCTCAGTTCTGTGATTAATGTCTCCGCTCGCATTGGGATTCGCCTTGCAAGAGGATTACACTCACCTAAAGGATTATTAGGAACACCATACTAATACTGTGTTTGACCCCCTTTCGCCTTCAGAACTGCCTTAATTCTACGTGGCATTGATTCAACAAGGTGCTGAAAGCATTCTTTAGAAATGTTGGCCCATATTGATAGGATAGCATCTTGCAGTTGATGGAGATTTGTGGGACGCACATCCAGGGCACGAAGCTCCCGTTCCACCACATCCCAAAGATGCTCTATTGGGTTGAGATCTGGTGACTGTGGGGGCCATTTTAGTACAGTGAACTCATTGTCATGTTCAAGAAACCAATTTGAAATGATTCGAGCTTTGTGACATGGTGCATTATCCTGCTGGAAGTAGCCATCAGAGGATGGGTACATGGTGGTCATAAAGGGATGGACATGGTCAGAAACAATGCTCAGGTAGGCCGTGGCATTTAAACGATGCCCAATTGGCACTAGGGGGCCTAAAGTGTGCCAAGAAAACATCCCCCACACCGTTACACCACCACCACCAGCCTGCACAGTGGTAACAAGGCATGATGGATCCATGTTCTCATTCTGTTTACGCCAAATTCTGACTCTACCATCTGAATGTCTCAACAGAAATCGAGACTCATCAGACCAGGCAACATTTTTCCAGTCTTCAACTGTCCAATTTTGGTGAGCTTGTGCAAATTGTAGCCTCTTTTTCCTATTTGTAGTGGAGATGATTGGTACCCAGTGGGGTCTTCTGCTGTTGTAGCCCATCCGCCTCAAGGTTGTGCGTGTTGCGGCTTCACAAATGCTTTGCTGCATACCTCGGTTGTAACGAGTGGTTATTTCAGTCAAAGTTGCTCTTCTATCAGCTTGAATCAGTCGGCCCATTCTCCTCTGACCTCTAGCATCAACAAGGCATTTTCGCCCACAGGACTGCCGCATACGGGATGTTTTTCCCCTTTTCACGCCATTCTTTGTAAACCCTAGAAATGGTTGTGCGTGAAAATCCCAGTAACTGAGCAGATTGTGAAATACTCAGACCGGCCCGTCTGGCACCAACAACCATGCCATGCTCAAAATTGCTTAAATCACCTTTCTTTCCCATTCTGACATTCAGTTTGGAGTTCAGGAGATTGTCTTGACCAGGACCACACCCCTAAATGCATTGAAGCAACTGCCATGTGATTGGTTGATTAGATAATTGCATTAATGAGAAACTGAACAGGTGTTCCTAATAATAGGTGAGTGTATATGGACTGCATTTATATAGCGCTTTCACAGACCTATGGCCACCAAAGCGCTGTACATATAGCCTCACATTCACCCATTCACTCACTCATTCATACACCGACGGCGGTGTCAGCCATGCAAGGCGCCATCCAGCTTGTCGGGAGCAGCTGGGGTTAGGTGTCTTGCTCATGGACACCTCGACACTTGGTCAGGTGGAACAGGGGATTGAACCACCAACCTTTCGGTTTGTAGACAACCTACATGAACCACTGAGCCACTGCCGCCCCATCTACAATACAAAGTGGATGTTGTCATTCAGGTCATGTGACACGTACGACAGTAGTTTCGACACTGCTAGTGGTGTTCAGCTAGGTCGTTTAGGTGTTACAGGCACACACACTGCCACCTCCTGCGCGGATGCTAACCCTCGTGGTTATATCTGTGCGCAGTGCTGTTGTACACACTCAGGGTGTAAAGCACAGACAAGGAATCGGTCATCATTTATGGTTTCTCCCACACAGGTAGTAACCCTTGCGGAAAACCTGTGCCAGGTGGGCTATAGGCACCTAGCATGTTGCTATGGCTGTTATAAGCGGGATGTTCCTGGCAGTGCGTGTGTTGTGTGTAATGGCACCAGTACTTCTGCTCCGCATGCTGTTACCGCGCGTGTGTTGTGTTCATTACAGCGCCGGCGTCAGTACTGCGACGTTTCTGCAGTGGCCCACGCTTCTGCAACTAGCTCGTATAGCCGCTATGCTGCTGAGCTTATGGGTCTCCGTTGCATGGAGTTCTTTAGCTAGGTCAACGGCTTGCTGCCGATCTGGACCTTCGCTATCAACACGGCAGGATTTCATAGTTCTCGTAGCACCAGCTAGCAGTGACGCGGTGTCGTTCGCTCCTCTCAAGGAACCAAGGTTACGCTAGGCAACCGTAGACGTTTCGTCAGCACTGGAGAAGCTAATCGAGCGCTAGTTTGCGCATCTCACCTGGAATGACCATCGAAGCCTCGGCCTCCACGTTCTCCTGCTTCCAGGGGCCCTTGTTGAACTCCTTCTCTCGCAGAGACACCTCGTAAGTCTTCACGTGTCGGCCCTGAGGGTCCTGGAACACACACACACACACACACACACACACACACGATGAGCTGTGTCGCGGTGTGAGGAGGCAGAATCGCGACACTTCCCACTCCCAGAGTTATCCTTCCCGTCCAGATCCAATGCTACCACAGCTTTACATTACTATTAGTATTATTTAAAGTTAACATTATAAAACAGACATTAGAAAATGATCAGTCTACACACGCGTTTTATATTTAATGTGAGGGAAAGACACATGCGGACGTGACACAAATCTTTAACTTTTAGGTGGCAAAATATTTTTTAGTAATTCTGTGAATTCCACTGTGCAAACCAAAAGTAATATACCATCCGGATGAAGAAGGGTTGGCTCTTCACAGAACATTAAATATTCATTTTATTTTATTTTACTTTACATGTTCGCATTTATGATTAAAAACAATGCTATGGACGTGAGCGCTCTGAAAGCGGCACTAGACTGCTTTAAAACGTTCACAGAGACCTCAAACAGAAAGCCTGTCTTTAAAATGAATTTCGTTTTGTATTAATTGCATCTTAATTTTAATCATTGTTTCATCAACCAATTGCCTGGATTTAATAAATAAGCAGTAAATATAGCAGGCAATATAATCAGGACACGGAGGCGCCGGCGCATGTACTGGAGCGCGTCTCATGAATGAACCGAAACTCAGCGTATAAGGTTATGCTCACCCCACAGACCTGAGACATACATCTATAGAAAGCTTTAAATGTCGACTTATAAACAGAACAATCCACAACGAGAGAAAACAGACTCTCTGCTTACGTCATCCGTATAAAATGTGCATTTCTCTCTGGCGCATTCACTACTGAAGATCGCGAGTCAGCATCGACAACTTCATCTATGCAGCCGACACTGACACAGAAAACACTTGTTTATTAATAAACAATTCAAATGTCTCCTGCTATATTTGACATTATTCATAATCATTACTTTTGCCGGTTCTCTGTGACAGCTTTTAGGTGCTTTAATGGCAGCGCACCCTTACGAGTTACATGACCGCGTCAGCACCGCGTCAGCATATGCCCCCTTTTCGGTTGTTGAAAACGAGGGGTTCAAGTATTTGCTCAGTGTGCTCGAGCCCCGTTACGCATTACCAAGCCGGGCGCATTTCACTCAAAATGTGCTACCAAAACTTCTGGAGAAAACAAAGGCTAAGGTTGAGGAAGGGTAAGGGTTGAGGAAAGGTTGAGGAAGGGTTGAGGAAAGGTTGAGGAAAGGTTAGTATCGAATCGTGGGTCAAAAATCGCGATACAAACCAAATCGTGAGTTTGGTGTATAGTTACAGCCCTAGCATGAACACACACACACACCTGGTATATGAAGCAGACGGTGGGCGCGGGGCAGGCATACAGGAACTGGACGTCGATGACCTGCAGCTCCTCCAGCCGGATGTTGAAGGCCTTGAGCTCTCGGTTCTCGCGGTCGAGGGGAATCACCTTGAACAGCCCGTCGTACAGACGCAAGCCGATCATACGGCACTCCGGGTCCACGATCCCGATGATCCCGGTCTCCGACGGGCGGCCGATGCGGTCCTGGGAAACACAGGTGTGTGTGTGAGAGAGTATTTGTGTGTGAGAGTGTGTGTGTGTGTGAGAGTGTGTGTGTGTGCGTGTGCGTGTGTTTGTGTGAGAGTGTGTGTTTGTGTGAGAGTGTGTGCGTGTGAGTGATAGTGTGTGTGTTTGAGTGTGAGTGTATGTATGTGTGTTTGTTTGTGTGTGTGTGTGTGTCGGGATGAGGAAGCGTCTGCACAGGTGTGCGTGTGTGTGTGTGTCGGGCTGAGGAAGTGTCTGCACAGGTGTGTGTGTGTGTGTGTGTGTGTGTGTGTGTGTGTGTGTGTGTGTGTGTGTGTGTGTGTGTGTGTGTGTGTGTGTGTGTGTGTGTGTGTGGTACCTGCACATTGCCGTGCGCGCGGGTGATGATGTCGATGCTGTCTCCGCTCTGCTTGTACTCCAGGATACAGGCGTTGTACTTCGCAGTCAGAATGAACAGAAGATCTTTGCTCTCTCCCTTCACATACACACACACACACACACACACACACACACAGATGTTAAACACTTATGCAGATCGGGCTGCAGAAACACACATGTGGTCTGATACAGCGCATGCACACTAGTGTTGTCAAAAATATCGATATTTCGATAAATATCGATACTGAAATATCTGAACGGTACCAATACTAATATCCCGAAGTATCGATACTAGCCGAGCTGTCACTTTCACTTCTCTCCAAAGGCGCGCTGACAAACACCGCACGCGTCTCATTCGCTCTGGTTAGCAAAAGTGAAGTGAACGGAAAGATGGCGAGCGCGACCGGCTTTGGTCGCTAAAGAACACAGCAGGAGAGCTATCTGTAAATATTTTGCATATGAAGCAAATGAACATGGAAAGCCGAAGGACACAAGCAAGCCAATATGCAAGAGAAGCTACAGAGCAGTGCTAACAAAAGGCGCTAACACCACTAATATAGCAAAGCACCTGAGAGACCGACACCCGGATCTATATAAAGAATTTCTCGAGTTTGATACTGTTAAGTGCTTTGACACAATCTGTATTGTTAACAGCACTATATGAATAAAGGTGACTTGACGTCGATCCAGTGAGCACTGTTTTCGCGTGTGATGCACGTTTGCGTTTAAACCTGTTCATCAAATAACGTTAATGTACTAACCAGCATTTATGACCAATGAGCAATGCATTTGTTACAGTATATTTTAATCTTTGACAACAGTAGGTAATAAAAATACCACGGATCATGTTAGCTCTGGTCCAATGAAGAAATATTAACAGATAGAACTTTGGATTTTAATTAGTACATGTATTAGTAAATGTTAGTTTAAATCTCAACTTTTATCTAAGACTAAAGCCCTATTCGGACGGGACTAGTTTTCCAAACGACGTTTGAGTTACAATTCTTTTCAACCTACGTCTGTGATTTCATGTACGGATTCGGACGGGACTAACATCTCCGTGTTTATTACCGAGGTAGGAGTGTCTGTGTTTTACATGTGGGCATTGCAGAAGATCACGTGTTCAGAATGCGTGGATTGCGTATGAAATTTGATCAAATGTATTTTGAAATTAAGTACTTTGAAATATAAAGTAAACCGTCCAAACGTATTTAGTGTTTTGTAAACATTTTATAAAAATTGTAGTATAAAAAACTAAACATACATTTATCATCATGATTTTATAGAACTGGGTTCTTATAATAAACCCACACTGGAATAAAAAGTTTTAACTTAGGCCTATATAATTTACACGTTATGTAATTAAGTGCAGAAATGAAAGTAATCTTACCTGAAACTGATATTACAGTTGCCAGTCTTAACAGTTTACGTGATTTGGCTCTTCTTGTTGATTTCATTTTTTTATTTATTCGCAGTGTAACGTTACCGAACACATCTACATGTCTAACGTACATCCATTATCGGTGCGCAAAAAGCAGAAACTTGAATACTGGCGCGATAGCGAGAGATTGTACGGTAGTTCACGGTGACCAAAAACACAAGAAAAAGCGTTTTGGAAAAAAACATTTTCGGCAATCACAGACATTCGCATTCGGACGGGATTAGATTTCTCTGAGGACCGCCGAGTTTGACGAAAAACAGTAGGTAATTTGCTCTGGAATTTTTACAGAGGTCGTGTGAGAAAAAGACAGACATGGCAGATTCGGACAGGATTAAAATCTCAAAGTACGTCTGTGAAACAGAAATTTCTCTAACGACCCCCTGTGAAACTAGTCCCGTCCGAATAGGGCTTAAGATGTTTTGTAAGTATTTCTCATTGTTTATTCATGTTAACTAATGTTAACAAATATCTATTACCATTAACCTAAGTTCTTAGATTAGTTAGTTCAGGTCATTTTAAAAGTGTGGTCTAAAAAACATAAAAAATGTTTATTAAAGTTTGGCATTCTCTTGTAGCACCAGAAAGAAGATGAGACTCGACCTGCGACAAAAACAACACAGTCACACCCTACACTACCAGCCGTATTAGAACAGCACAGGAAGTATGAAGCAAACTCAAGTGAAGCGGAGAAGCGGAACAGGGCTGTAGCAGAGTACACACGCATGGGTCAGGTTCCTGTGTGTACTGTTGAGAAACCTGGCTTCAAACAACTTCTTGAACTTTTAAACAACAGGTATCCTTCATGGAGCTTTTTCATGCACACCGAAATCCCAGCCCTATATAACGAAACAAAATAAATAGTCATGAACCATCTTGGAAGGAAAACCTTTTTCCCATGCACCACTGATCTGTGGACAAGCATGACAGCAATTCTGCAATTTGTCACTGAACCCTGGGACATGCAGAGCTGGAGTCTGGGCTGTACTGGGCTCAACACTGAGGAACCCTGGGACATGCAGAGCTGGAGTCTGGGCTGTACTGGGCTCAACACTGAGGAACACTGGGAACATGCAGAGCTGGAGTCTGGGCTGTACTGGGCTCAACACTGAGGAACACTGGGAACATGCAGAGCTGGAGTCTGGGATGTACTGGGCTCAACACTGAGGAACCCTGGGACATGCAGAGCTGGAGTCTGGGCTGTACTGGGCTCAACACTGAGGAACCCTGGGACATGCAGAGCTGGAGTCTGGGATGTACTGGGCTCAACACTGAGGAACCCTGGGACATGCAGAGCTGGAGTCTGGGCTGTACTGGGCTCAACACTGAGGAACACTGGGACATGCAGAGCTGGAGTCTGGGCTGTACTGGGCTCAACACTGAGGAACACTGGGAACATGCAGAGCTGGAGTCTGGGCTGTACTGGGCTCAACACTGAGGAACACTGGGAACATGCAGAGCTGGAGTCTGGGCTGTACTGGGCTCAACACTGAGGAACACTGGGAACATGCAGAGCTGGAGTCTGGGATGTACTGGGCTCAACACTGAGGAACCCTGGGACATGCAGAGCTGGAGTCTGGGCTGTACTGGGCTCAACACTGAGGAACACTGGGAACATGCAGAGCTGGAGTCTGGGCTGTACTGGGCTCAACACTGAGGAACCCTGGGACATGCAGAGCTGGAGTCTGGGCTGTACTGGGCTCAACACTGAGGAACACTGGGAACATGCAGAGCTGGAGTCTGGGATGTACTGGGCTCAACACTGAGGAACCCTGGGACATGCAGAGCTGGAGTCTGGGCTGTACTGGGCTCAACACTGAGGAACCCTGGGACATGCAGAGCTGGAGTCTGGGATGTACTGGGCTCAACACTGAGGAACCCTGGGACATGCAGAGCTGGAGTCTGGGCTGTACTGGGCTCAACACTGAGGAACACTGGGACATGCAGAGCTGGAGTCTGGGCTGTACTGGGCTCAACACTGAGGAACACTGGGACATGCAGAGCTGGAGTCTGGGCTGTACTGGGCTCAACACTGAGGAACACTGGGAACATGCAGAGCTGGAGTCTGGGCTGTACTGGGCTCAACACTGAGGAACACTGGGAACATGCAGAGCTGGAGTCTGGGCTGTACTGGGCTCAACACTGAGGAACACTGGGACATGCAGAGCTGGAGTCTGGGCTGTACTGGGCTCAACACTGAGGAACACTGGGACATGCAGAGCTGGAGTCTGGGCTGTACTGGGCTCAACACTGAGGAACCCTGGGACATGCAGAGCTGGAGTCTGGGCTGTACTGGGCTCAACACTGAGGAACCCTGGGACATGCAGAGCTGGAGTCTGGGCTGTACTGGGCTCAACACTGAGGAACACTGGGACATGCAGAGCTGGAGTCTGGGCTGTACTGGGCTCAACACTGAGGAACCCTGGGACATGCAGAGCTGGAGTCTGGGCTGTACTGGGCTCAACACTGAGGAACCCTGGGACATGCAGAGCTGGAGTCTGGGCTGTACTGGGCTCAACACTGAGGAACACTGGGAACATGCAGAGCTGGAGTCTGGGCTGTACTGGGCTCAACACTGAGGAACACTGGGACATGCAGAGCTGGAGTCTGGGCTGTACTGGGCTCAACACTGAGGAACACTGGGACATGCAGAGCTGGAGTCTGGGCTGTACTGGGCTCAACACTGAGGAACACTGGGAACATGCAGAGCTGGAGTCTGGGCTGTACTGGGCTCAACACTGAGGAACACTGGGACATGCAGAGCTGGAGTCTGGGCTGTACTGGGCTCAACACTGAGGAACACTGGGACATGCAGAGCTGGAGTCTGGGCTGTACTGGGCTCAACACTGAGGAACACTGGGACATGCAGAGCTGGAGTCTGGGCTGTACTGGGCTCAACACTGAGGAACCCTGGGACATGCAGAGCTGGAGTCTGGGCTGTACTGGGCTCAACACTGAGGAACCCTGGGACATGCAGAGCTGGAGTCTGGGCTGTACTGGGCTCAACACTGAGGAACACTGGGACATGCAGAGCTGGAGTCTGGGCCGTACTGGGCTCAACACTGAGGAACACTGGGAACATGCAGAGCTGGAGTCTGGGCTGTACTGGGCTCAACACTGAGGAACACTGGGAACATGCAGAGCTGGAGTCTGGGCCGTACTACATGCAGAGCTAGAGTCTGGGCTGTACTGGGCTCAACACTGAGGAACACTGGGACATGCAGAGCTGGAGTCTGGGCTGTACTGGGCTCAACACTGAGGAACACTGGGAACATGCAGAGCTGGAGTCTGGGCTGTACTGGGCTCAACACTGAGGAACACTGGGAACATGCAGAGCTGGAGTCTGGGCTGTACTGGGCTCAACACTGAGGAACACTGGGAACATGCAGAGCTGGAGTCTGGGCTGTACTGGGCTCAACACTGAGGAACACTGGGAACATGCAGAGCTGGAGTCTGGGCCGTACTACATGCAGAGCTAGAGTCTGGGCTGTACTGGGCTCAACACTGAGGAACACTGGGACATGCAGAGCTGGAGTCTGGGCTGTACTGGGCTCAACACTGAGGAACACTGGGAACATGCAGAGCTGGAGTCTGGGCTGTACTGGGCTCAACACTGAGGAACACTGGGAACATGCAGAGCTGGAGTCTGGGCTGTACTGGGCTCAACACTGAGGAACACTGGGACATGCAGAGCTGGAGTCTGGGCTGTACTGGGCTCAACACTGAGGAACACTGGGAACATGCAGAGCTGGAGTCTGGGCTGTACTGGGCTCAACACTGAGGAACACTGGGAACATGCAGAGCTGGAGTCTGGGCTGTACTGGGCTCAACACTGAGGAACACTGGGACATGCAGAGCTGGAGTCTGGGCTGTACTGGGCTCAACACTGAGGAACACTGGGACATGCAGAGCTGGAGTCTGGGCTGTACTGGGCTCAACACTGAGGAACACTGGGAACATGCAGAGCTGGAGTCTGGGCTGTACTGGGCTCAACACTGAGGAACACTGGGAACATGCAGAGCTGGAGTCTGGGCTGTACTGGGCTCAACACTGAGGAACACTGGGAACATGCAGAGCTGGAGTCTGGGCTGTACTGGGCTTAACACTGAGGAACACTGGGAACATGCAGAGCTGGAGTCTGGGCTGTACTGGGCTCAACACTGAGGAACACTGGGACATGCAGAGCTGGAGTCTGGGCTGTACTGGGCTCAACACTCAGGAACACTGGGACATGCAGAGCTGGAGTCTGGGCTGTACTGGGCTCAACACTGAGGAACACTGGGAACATGCAGAGCTGGAGTCTGGGCTGTACTGGGCTCAACACTGAGGAACACTGGGACATGCAGAGCTGGAGTCTGGGCTGTACTGGGCTCAACACTGAGGAACACTGGGACATGCAGAGCTGGAGTCTGGGCTGTACTGGGCTCAACACTGAGGAACACTGGGAACATGCAGAGCTGGAGTCTGGGCTGTACTGGGCTCAACACTGAGGAACCCTGGGACATGCAGAGCTGGAGTCTGGGCTGTACTGGGCTCAACACTGAGGAACACTGGGACATGCAGAGCTGGAGTCTGGGCTGTACTGGGCTCAACACTGAGGAACACTGGGAACATGCAGAGCTGGAGTCTGGGCTGTACTGGGCTCAACACTGAGGAACACTGGGAACATGCAGAGCTGGAGTCTGGGCTGTACTGGGCTCAACACTGAGGAACACTGGGACATGCAGAGCTGGAGTCTGGGCCGTACTGGGCTCAACACTGAGGAACACTGGGAACATGCAGAGCTGGAGTCTGGGCCGTACTGGGCTCAACACTGAGGAACACTGGGAACATGCAGAGCTGGAGTCTGGGCCGTACTGGGCTCAACACTGAGGAACACTGGGAACATGCAGAGCTGGAGTCTGGGCCGTACTGGGCTCAACACTGAGGAACACTGGGAACATGCAGAGCTGGAGTCTGGGCTGTACTGGGCTCAACACTGAGGAACACTGGGAACATGCAGAGCTGGAGTCTGGGCTGTACTGGGCTCAACACTGAGGAACACTGGGACATGCAGAGCTGGAGTCTGGGCTGTACTGGGCTCAACACTGAGGAACACTGGGAACATGCAGAGCTGGAGTCTGGGCTGTACTGGGCTCAACACTGAGGAACACTGGGAACATGCAGAGCTGGAGTCTGGGCTGTACTGGGCTCAACACTGAGGAACACTGGGAACATGCAGAGCTGGAGTCTGGGCTGTACTGGGCTCAACACTGAGGAACACTGGGACATGCAGAGCTGGAGTCTGGGCTGTACTGGGCTCAACACTGAGGAACACTGGGACATGCAGAGCTGGAGTCTGGGCTGTACTGGGCTCAACACTGAGGAACACTGGGACATGCAGAGCTGGAGTCTGGGCTGTACTGGGCTCAACACTGAGGAACACTGGGACATGCAGAGCTGGAGTCTGGGCTGTACTGGGCTCAACACTGAGGAACACTGGGACATGCAGAGCTGGAGTCTGGGCTGTACTGGGCTCAACACTGAGGAACACTGGGACATGCAGAGCTGGAGTCTGGGCTGTACTGGGCTCAACACTGAGGAACACTGGGACATGCAGAGCTTGCCATTAACAAGGGCCTGGATATAGGCCGTGTGTCTGGAACACTGTCGGGATTGGGAAAGACAGAGTCTGCCTTCAGCAGGGTTAGCGCCACAGATGCTGCGACAGCTGAAGAAAAAACAGAAAGATCTGCAACTGCCCGAACACAGAATGATCCATGATGAGCCGACACGCTGGGACTCGGCTTATGAAGAGGTGGAGAGATTTCTAGAACAGCAGCAGCTGTTTGTTCAGTTCTGGCTGATGATCGTAAGGAATGGCACCTCATGCCCAAAGATTCAGATATTACAGTTCTTGAGACTGTAAAAGAGGCACTGAGGCCTGTCAGCTCTTTCACGGATGCCCTTAGTGGTGAAGGACACCAGTCTCTCTGCAGCCCTGCCTCTCAGTCGGAGGATCTCCTCTACTGTGACAGTTGAGGAAGGTGACAGCTTAAAGACAACATCAGAGAAGATCTCAGACAGAGATATGAGAACACTAGCCTAGAAATCTAGACGCACCCTAGCGGCAGCAAAATGTATTTTCCAGCCAGGGCAGTCTAGCAACTCTCCATTGACTTTCGAGCTGCAAAAACCTAAATTGGGTCAGGCCAATCACATCGTGTATAGAGTAGGCGGGGCGGGCTTAACATAATGACGACAGAGTTGCGACGGTTCCCTGCTACTTGAAAACAAAGAAGAGCTGCTGCTTCTGGCGAACAATTGGCTTTGGCCGCGACTCTGGAGGACTTGGAGTTAAGCTTTTCTTTGAGAAAAGAGCAAAGAACGGCACTTAAGTCATTCTTAAAAAAAGGAAGATGTGTTCGTAGTTTTGCCGGCCAGATATGGCAAAAGTTGATTCTATCATCTAACGTCAGCTCCGCTGTTGGGAAAACGCTCTGGTTGGTTGAAGCGCTCCTATTGCGTGCCGAGGGAATTTGAAAGACAGCCGTTTATCCCACCCCTCGGATTGAGCCGTGTCTATGGTGAGTTGCCAGACCTAACATCTTGATGTAGGTCTGGCTTGCCAGGCTATGAGAACACACATCTGCAGCTGATATTAAACACAGCCACATTTCTTGACCCAACGTTCAAGGACAGTTTTCGTGTTTAGTGTATCAGGGCTCGTCTGCGCGTGTTTAGTGCATCAGGGCTCGTCTGCGGAGCGCGTGTTTAGTGCATCAGGGCTCGTCTGCGGAGCGCGTGTTTAGTGCATCAGGGCTCGTCTGCGGAGCGTGTGTTTAGTGCATCAGGGCTCGTCTGCGGAGCGCGTGTTTAGTGCATCAGGGCTCGTCTGCGGAGCGCGTGTTTAGTGCATCAGGGCTCGTCTGCGGAGCGCGTGTTTAGTGCATCAGGGCTCGTCTGCGGAGCGCGTGTTTAGTGTTTAGTGCATCAGGGCTCGTCTGCGGAGCGTGTTTAGTGCATCAGGGCTCGTCTGCGGAGCGCGTGTTTAGTGCATCAGGGCTCGTCTGCGGAGCGCGTGTTTAGTGCATCAGGGCTCGTCTGCGGAGCGTGTTTAGTGCATCAGGGCTCGTCTGCGGAGCGCGTGTTTAGTGCATCAGGGCTCGTCTGCGGAGCGCGTGTTTAGTGCATCAGGGCTCGTCTGCGGAGCGCGTGTTTAGTGCATCAGGGCTCGTCTGCGGAGCGCGTGTTTAGTGCATCAGGGCTCGTCTGCGGAGCGCGTGTTTAGTGCATCAGGGCTCGTCTGCGTGTGTTTAGTGCATCAGGGCTCGTCTGCGTGTGTTTAGTGCATCAGGGCTCGTCTGCGGAGCGTGTGTTTAGTGCATCAGGGCTCGTCTGCGGAGCGCGTGTTTAGTGCATCAGGGCTCGTCTGCGGAGCGCGTGTTTAGTGCATCAGGGCTCGTCTGCGGAGCGTGTTTAGTGCATCAGGGCTCGTCTGCGGAGCGCGTGTTTAGTGCATCAGGGCTCGTCTGCGGAGCGCGTGTTTAGTGCATCAGGGCTCGTCTGAGGAGCGTGTGTTTAGTGCATCAGGGCTCGTCTGCGTGCGTTTAGTGCATCAGGGCTCGTCTGCGGAGCGCGTGTTTAGTGCATCAGGGCTCGTCTGCGTGCGTTTAGTGCATCAGGGCTCGTCTGCGGAGCGCGTGTTTAGTGCATCAGGGCTCGTCTGCGGAGCGCGTGTTTAGTGCATCAGGGCTCGTCTGCGGAGCGCGTGTTTAGTGCATCAGGGCTCGTCTGCGGAGCGTGTTTAGTGCATCAGGGCTCGTCTGCGGAGCGCGTGTTTAGTGCATCAGGGCTCGTCTGCGGAGCGCGTGTTTAGTGCATCAGGGCTCGTCTGAGGAGCGTGTGTTTAGTGCATCAGGGCTCGTCTGCGGAGCGCGTGTTTAGTGCATCAGGGCTCGTCTGAGGAGCGTGTGTTTAGTGCATCAGGGCTCGTCTGCGTGCGTTTAGTGCATCAGGGCTCGTCTGCGGAGCGCGTGTTTAGTGCATCAGGGCTCGTCTGCGGAGCGCGTGTTTAGTGCATCAGGGCTCGTCTGCGTGCGTTTAGTGCATCAGGGCTCGTCTGCGGAGCGCGTGTTTAGTGCATCAGGGCTCGTCTGCGGAGCGCGTGTTTAGTGCATCAGGGCTCGTCTGCGGAGCGCGTGTTTAGTGCATCAGGGCTCGTCTGCGGAGCGTGTGTTTAGTGCATCAGGGCTCGTCTGCGTGCGTTTAGTGCATCAGGGCTCGTCTGCGGAGCGCGTGTTTAGTGCATCAGGGCTCGTCTGCGTGCGTTTAGTGCATCAGGGCTCGTCTGCGGAGCGTGTGTTTAGTGCATCAGGGCTCGTCTGCGGAGCGCGTGTTTAGTGCATCAGGGCTCGTCTGCGTGCGTTTAGTGCATCAGGGCTCGTCTGCGGAGCGTGTGTTTAGTGCATCAGGGCTCGTCTGCGGAGCGTGTGTTTAGTGCATCAGGGCTCGTCTGCGGAGCGTGTGTTTAGTGCATCAGGGCTCGTCTGCGGAGCGCGTGTTTAGTGCATCAGGGCTCGTCTGCGGAGCGCGTGTTTAGTGCATCAGGGCTCGTCTGCGTGCGTTTAGTGCATCAGGGCTCGTCTGCGGAGCGTGTGTTTAGTGCATCAGGGCTCGTCTGCGGAGCGTGTGTTTAGTGCATCAGGGCTCGTCTGCGGAGCGTGTGTTTAGTGCATCAGGGCTCGTCTGCGGAGCGCGTGTTTAGTGCATCAGGGCTCGTCTGCGGAGCGTGTGTTTAGTGCATCAGGGCTCGTCTGCGGAGCGTGCGTTTAGTGCATCAGGGCTCGTCTGCGGAGCGTGTGTTTAGTGCATCAGGGCTCGTCTGCGTGCGTTTAGTGCATCAGGGCTCGTCTGCGGAGCGTGTGTTTAGTGCATCAGGGCTCGTCTGCGGAGCGTGTGTTTAGTGCATCAGGGCTCGTCTGCGGAGCGTGTGTTTAGTGCATCAGGGCTCGTCTGCGGAGCGTGCGTTTAGTGCATCAGGGCTCGTCTGCGGAGCGCGTGTTTAGTGCATCAGGGCTCGTCTGCGTGCGTTTAGTGCATCAGGGCTCGTCTGCGTGCGTTTAGTGCATCAGGGCTCGTCTGCAGGGCAAGAAGGGCACGGCTTACAGAGGAGCACATCGACACGCTGGTGTTCCTCGCTCAACACGACTGCAGGACACAGCAACGGGTGTCAGTCTCACTCTCCTCTAGAGGAAATCTGCACACAACTGCAGCAACAGAGTCCATTTGTTACTTGATGCGTAAGATTGCACTGATTTTGTTTTTGCCTGAGGTTTAAGTATCTTTTGTTGGAATTGTGATCGGATTTGATTTTACTTGGAAATACAAAATATTGCGCTTTTTTTTTACTTGCACTTTATTGGTTTTTGAATGTATGGCAATCTGAGAGTGCACTACCTCAGGACATTTTTATTCATGTAAAATACTCCTCACTGTCATGTTCTAGACTTGTTATATTTAGCTTTAAATAAAAAAAAAACCTTAATATTGTGGCAGTGTTTTCTCCGTGGTATCGAATATCGATATTTTTCAATCGTATCGAAGTTAGAAATTCTAGTATCGTGACAACACTAATGCACACACACACACAGCAGATGTGGTCAGCACACACACACACACACACAGCAGATGTGGTCAGCACACACACACACACAGCAGATGTGGTCAGCAAGCACAAAAACGAGGACATTTTCAGTAACCAATGTAACCGAAGCTAAACAGCGTGTCTGCGCGTCGTTACGGCAACGGACCGTCTTTGAGTGAGTCATTAAACTGTTCATTCAACAAACACGTTCAGAAACGCTGATTCATTCAAAGATAGATGTAATGAAACAAGAAACAGGTGTTGATTATTTGTGTTTTAGCTCCCCTTAACAAGGCTCAGCTGACGCGTGCGTCGCACGGCTAACGCTGAAGCTTCACTTATAGAGACAGCGGCAGATTCAGTGCGGGACTCGCTAATCTACTCTCCCGCGGCTTTCCAGAAGTTCGTGCCAAGATAAAGCGGCGTCGAGAGAAAAAAAGCGAGAGATTGATAAAAAAAATAATATATATTTATATATATTCACACATATATATATATAAATAGAGAGAGAGAGAGAGAGAAAACCTGTATAAACTGACCACCAAAGAATAATCTTACTATTGGGCGGTGGTGATGTGTTCATGGATCTTCATGGATCTTCAGCAGTGAACGCGCCGGAGAGAGACGCACACTTCACACGCATGACGTAAGCAGAGAGTCTGTGTTCTCTCGCTGTGGATTGTTCTGTTTATAAGTCGACATTTAAAGCTGTCTATAGATGTGTGTCTGTGAGAGTAACCTTATACGCTGAGTTTCGGTTCATTCATGAGACGTGCCGGCGCCTCCGTGTCCTGATTATACTGTCTGCTATATTTACTGCTTATTTACTTATTTATTAAATCCAGGCAATTGGTTGATGAAACATTGATTAAAATTAAGATACAATTTATACAAAACGAAATTGACTTTAAAGAAAGGCTTTCTACAAAACAAACTTAATGAAGTGGTCAAAATCATGTCTGCCATTTGTCTCTCGATATTCAGGATCATCTTATCTTATTCATGCTTTTCACTTTTCATATAATCAACATAAAATTTAAAAATATATATTTTATTTAAACATGAATATGAAACTAAATCGTTATTTAATGACTGGCTACAACACATAGGCCTATTAGCCCTACAGTGCAGAGAGATGTAATGCCGGAGCGTTGCCGGTGAGCATGTGGGGGGGGGGGTACGATTTTAGATCAATCATCAAATATTATTTTGCTTGATATGCCACTCCGTAATATTTGGTGTTTTAATGCCTGTCTGAGATCTCTGTGAAGGTTTTAAAGCAGTCTCGCTTTCAGAGCGCTCACGGCCGCAACACTGTTTCTTCCTCATAAATGCGAACATGAAAAATAAAATAAACTGAATATATCATGTTCTGTGGAGAGCCGACCCTCTTCCTCCGGTGGGTATATTACTGTTGGTTTGCGCAGTGGAATTCATAGAATTGCTAAAACATATTTTACCACCTAAAAGTTAAAGATTTTTTGAGTCACGTCCGTAACGCATGTGTCTTTCCCTCATACTAAATATAAAACGCATGTGTAGACTGATATTTTTCTGACGTCTGGACTCCTTTATAAGGGAGTATGGCTGTATAAACAGACGTTTCAATATATTAGAAGTAAACGCATTTTCTGCTAATTTATATTTCAAGTTTTGACTGCAGATGTCACGTCCATAACGCTGGAACCGCCAATAGTAATGTAGAGATGTGGAAGCACTGGGACTGGGAAGGAAGGATGACTCTGGGACTGGGAAGGAAGGATGACTCTGGGACTGGGAAGGAAGGATGACTCTGGGACTGGGAAGGATGGATGACTCTGGGACTGGGAAGGATGGATGACTCTGGGACTGGAAAGGATGGATGACTCTGGGACTGGAAAGGATGGATGACTCTGGGACTGGGAAGGAAGGATGACTCTGGGACTGGGAAGGAAGGATGACTCTGGGAAGGATGGATGACTCTGGATGACTCTGGGACTGGGAAGGATGGATGACTCTGGATGACTCTGGGACTGGGAAGGATGGATGACTCTGGATGACTCTGGGACTGGGAAGGATGGATGACTCTGGGACTGGGAAGGATGGATGACTCTGGGACTGGGAAGGATGGATGACTCTGGGACTGGGAAGGATGGATGACTCTGGGACTGGGAAGGATGGATGACTCTGGGACTGGGAAGGATGGATGACTCTGGATGACTCTGGGACTGGGAAGGATGGATGACTCTGGATGACTCTGGGACTGGGAAGGATGGATGACTCTGGGACTGGGAAGGATGGATGACTCTGGGACTGGGAAGGAAGGATGACTCTGGGACTGGGAAGGAAGGATGACTCTGGGACTGGGAAGGAAGGATGACACTGGGAAGGAAGGATGACTCTGGGAAGGATGGATGACTCTGGATGACTCTGGGACTGGGAAGGATGGATGACTCTGGGACTGGGAAGGAAGGATGACTCTGGGAAGGATGGATGACTCTGGGACTGGGAAGGATGGATGACTCTGGGACTGGGAAGGATGGATGACTCTGGGACTGGGAAGGATGGATGACTCTGGGACTGGGAAGGATGGATGACTCTGGGACTGGGAAGGATGGATGACTCTGGGACTGGGAAGGATGGATGACTCTGGGACTGGGAAGGATGGATGACTCTGGGACTGGGAAGGATGGATGACTGAGTGTCACGATTTCGGTTTCATTCCGCATATACGGAATATATATATATATAATCATGACGCCACGGGTCTTTATTTAAAAGAAATAGCGTAGCCTACAGGCAATTTATATTCACAATACTTAATAAAATATAATTCATATCATTTTATTGCATTTGTATTAGTTGTTTGAAGAAGAGTAAAAAAATAATAAAAAAATCGGTCGGTCTTAACGCAAGTTTACAACCGGCGGTCGGACTAAAAGGGGAAAACATTTTTTAATTGGGTCGGTCCTAAATCGCCAGGGTCAGTCGGGTTACGGCAAACGAGAATATTTTTAAGGATGGCCTGAGCCTGTCAGTAGCGCGGTACCACAATACTGCGGTTATTGCGACAGCCCTACGGGTTAGTTAGGGGTTAGTTAGGGGTTAAGTTAGGGGTTAGTTAGGGTTAAGTTAGGGGTTAAGTTAGGGTTAAGTTAGGGTTAAGTTAGGGGTTAGTTAGGGGTTAGTTAGGGTTAAGTTAGGGGTTAAGTTAGGGGTTAGTTAGGGGTTAGTTAGGGGTTAAGTTAGGGTTAGTTCACCTTGGGTCTGAAGAGCTCCATCACCGCGATCTTGCCGTACATGCCGACCTCCTTCACGGGCCGCAGCCCCTCCGCCGTCACCACATAGATCTCCAGACGCGTGTTCTTGGCGATCAGCAGGTTCAGGTCCTCCGCTGACGTGAAGTGCCCTGCAGTCACAACACACACACATCAGCCTCTCACCAGCCTCAACACACACACACACACACACCAACCTCTCACCAGCCTCAACACACACACACACACCAACCTCTCACCAGCCTCAACACACACACACACACACACACACACACACACACACACACACACACACACCAACCTCTCACCAGCCTCAACACACACACATCAACCTCTCACCAGCCTCAACACACACACACACACACACATCAACCTCTCACCAGCCTCAACACACACACATCAACCTCTCACCAGCCTCAACACACACACACACACACACACACACACACATCAACCTCTCACCAGCCTCAACACACACACATCAACCTCTCACCAGCCTCAACACACACACACACACACACACACACACACACACACCAACCTCTCACCAGCCTCAACACACACACATCAACCTCTCACCAGCCTCAACACACACACACACACACACACACACATCAACCTCTCACCAGCCTCAACACACACACACACACACACACATCAACCTCTCACCAGCCTCAACACACACACACACACACACACACACATCAACCTCTCACCAGCCTCAACACACACACACACACACACACACACACACATCAACCTCTCACCAGCCTCAACACACACACACACACACACACACACACACCAACCTCTCACCAGCCTCAACACACACACACACACACACACACACCAACCTCTCACCAGCCTCAACACACACACACACACACACACACACACACACACATCAACCTCTCACCAGCCTCAACACACACACACACACACACACACACACACACACACACACACACACACACCAACCTCTCACCAGCCTCAACACACACACATCAACCTCTCACCAGCCTCAACACACACACACACACACACACACACACACATCAACCTCTCACCAGCCTCAACACACACACACACACACACACACACACACACACACACACACACACACCAACCTCTCACCAGCCTCAACACACACACATCAACCTCTCACCAGCCTCAACACACACACACACACACACATCAACCTCTCACCAGCCTCAACACACACACACACACACACACACACATCAACCTCTCACCAGCCTCAACACACACACACACACACACACACACACATCAACCTCTCACCAGCCTCAACACACACACATCAACCTCTCACCAGCCTCAACACACACACACACACACACACACACACACATCAACCTCTCACCAGCCTCAACACACACACATCAACCTCTCACCAGCCTCAACACACACACACACACACACACACACACACATCAACCTCTCACCAGCCTCAACACACACACATCAACCTCTCACCAGCCTCAACACACACACACACACACACACACACACACACACACACACACCAACCTCTCACCAGCCTCAACACACACACATCAACCTCTCACCAGCCTCAACACACACACACACACACACACACACATCAACCTCTCACCAGCCTCAACACACACACACACACACATCAACCTCTCACCAGCCTCAACACACACACACACACACACACACACATCAACCTCTCACCAGCCTCAACACACACACACACACACACACACACACACCAACCTCTCACCAGCCTCAACACACACACACACACACACACACACCAACCTCTCACCAGCCTCAACACACACACACACACACACACACACACACACACACACACACACACACACATCAACCTCTCACCAGCCTCAACACACACACACACACACACACACACACACACACACACACACACCAACCTCTCACCAGCCTCAACACACACACATCAACCTCTCACCAGCCTCAACACACACACACACACACACATCAACCTCTCACCAGCCTCAACACACACACACACACACACACACACACACACACCAACCTCTCACCAGCCTCAACACACACACATCAACCTCTCACCAGCCTCAACACACACACACACACACACACACATCAACCTCTCACCAGCCTCAACACACACACACACACACACACACACATCAACCTCTCACCAGCCTCAACACACACACACACACACATCAACCTCTCACCAGCCTCAACACACACACACACACACACACACACATCAACCTCTCACCAGCCTCAACACACACACACACACACACACACACACACACACACCACTGGAGCTAATGATCATTACTGTAGCAACTAGACCATTAGTGTAAAACACACTGAATCTGCACTTTCTCTAGTAACAAGGTCTATCTCTGATGTCGGGAATTACATCTTCATTAGCGCTAGTTAAAGGAGGGAGGATTGCAGTGGGAGCACTGGGACTCAGGTGTGGGTCAGGTGTGTGGGTCAGGTGTGTGGGTCAGGGTTAGGGTCAGGTGTGGGTCAGGGTTAGAGTCAGGGTTAGAGTCAGGTGTGGGTCAGGTGTGTGGGTCAGGTGTGGGTCAGGTGTGTGGGTCAGGGTTAGGGTCAGGTGTGGGTCAGGTGTGTGGGTCAGGGTTAGGGTCAGGTGTGGGTCAGGTGTGTGGGTCAGGGTTAGGGTCAGGTGTGGGTCAGGTGTGTGGGTCAGGTGTGGGTCAGGTGTGTGGGTCAGGGTTAGGGTCAGGTGTGGGTCAGGTGTGGGTCAGGTGTGTGGGTCAGGTGTGGGTCAGGTGTGGGTCAGGTGTGGGTCAGGTGTGTGGGTCAGGTGTGTGGGTCAGGGTTAGGGTCAGGTGTGGGTCAGGTGTGGGTCAGGTGTGTGGGTCAGGTGTGTGGGTCAGGGTTAGGGTCAGGTGTGGGTCAGGTGTGGGTCAGGTGTGTGGGTCAGGTGTGGGTCAGGTGTGGGTCAGGGTTAGAGTCAGGTGTGGGTCAGGGTTAGGGTCAGGGAGGGCAGGATCGGCGCTGGTAAAGATGATCGCGTCAGTCTGACAGTGACTCGCGCAGCAGAAATTAAAGTTTTTCACATGTACTAATCCAGAGACGACAGCGGGTGCATTTCAGTAATAAGCATTCTGTAAGAGTGAAGTCGTTCTGAACAGTGGCAGATCTGAACAAACAAAACGATCCGTTGATCAGTGTGTAACGTTATGTTCTGAGGCCTGGTGCACGCGCACTGGCGCGCGGGAGATAAACACACACTCACCCGTGACGCACGCGTTCACTGCCGTGGGTTTCTGCGCGGTGACCACGTAGTTGTAGGACATGGCGCTCACTTTAAACACACGACCAACCAGAAATGAAGAGAAACGGTGTTTATAGCGAGATATGTCGCATGAATCCGCTGAAGAGCTCAGATTAGCAGGAGAAGCTCAGTGTCGTCGTCAGTGAGTCTGTGCGAGAGCGCCTCCTGCGGCCCGGAGGAAACACGGCAGTGAGTCTGTGCGAGAGCGCCTCCTGCGGCCCGGAGGAAACACTGCAGTGAGTCTGTGCGAGAGCGCCTCCTGCGGCCCGGAGGAAACACTGCAGTGAGTCTGTGTGAGAGCGCCTCCTGCGGCCCGGAGGAAACACGGCAGTGAGTCTGTGTGAGAGCGCCTCCTGCGGCCCGGAGGAAACACTGCAGTGAGTCTGTGTGAGAGCGCCTCCTGCGGCCCGGAGGAAACACTGCAGCGCCGCAGCAATATTCACAGGAAATATGAAATAAACAGAAACCTATAATTGTCAAGTTTTCTTTTTTAAATAAATATTCAATTATTTATGGAAGATAAATAGGCTAAAAAAAAATCAGACATTTGTAAATTGTGTAAATACAGGATACAAGCTGTAAACGTTTTGATTTGTGTAGTTTGTAAGACTGTTTATATGCATTTCCATCGAATTCTAAATAGGCTTTTTATCAATAAGTCACTGATCTTCATCGGAGAGTCTATGCTTTTGTCAAAGCATCTGATGTTTGGATTAAGTTGAGTGTTTGTGTGTTTTTTAACATGATAATAATAAGAAAAAATGTCAATATATATATACATACATACATAATATTGTTTTCCTTTTTTATTCTATTTATCTGAGGTGATAATAAAGTGTGCGAAGCTTCTAGCTGTCAATCACTCGGCAGGCTGTTGTTCCGCGCATGCGCAGTATGGTCAGACTCCGCCGATCTTCAGCTGTAGTAAAGTTACTCTTGGCTCCTGTCACACAGATCAGATGAATAAATCTGATCAGATCTGAGCTCGTATATCAGCTTTCAGCAGGTATGTGTCTCCGGGCATTCATGATTACACGCACGCTGGTGTTTTGGGAGATGTGTTAGTGTTTTAGCTCGAGTGCTGTTGAGTTTGACTCTGAATCTTCAGTTTGACGTTCAGCAGAATCACCTTAACTTTACTCTGTACACGAGCTCAGATAGATGACCTCGGCACGCCTGGAGCTGTCAGGACATCTGAAGACAAACATTAACCTGAGTTATCGTGTTTTACTCGAAGAATCACCTTGGAGGCCTCAAGCTAACGGCTACATGTCAATAAATAACAAAAGATAAGCTTAAACATGATAAAACGCAAAATACAGTGACAATTAATCATTATTAATGAGGCAATAATAGTTGTTTATTTATTGTCTGTCTTTCTTTCGTGTTGTTGCTTTTGTTCATTAATTCGTTGTTTTCGAGCTCTCGTATTTGTAGAAAGTAACGTTAGTAGAAATTAAACAGAAAATAATGATGGTGGAAATTAAATAATTCTGTGTAACTGTAAAGTTAATGTTGTGATAATAATTATGTGACCTTCAGATCTTAATTTATCATACATGCGTGTGAATGTTTCGCAGGTTATATATAAACAGTTCTTACGTGAAAAGGGTTTATTTACTTAAATAATCATTGAAATGCGCGTGAAGAAGAGCTGAGTTCAGTTCACAGTCACTCGCTCCATCAACACATCAGCAGTGTGTGTGTAAACCTGAACACACACACACACACACACACACACATGTCTGGTTCACTATCTTTGTGGGGACTCTCCATAGACTTAATGTTTTTTATACTGTTCAAACTGTATATTTTATCTCCTTACACTAACCCTACCCATCACACACACACACACACACACACACACACACACACACACTAACCCTACCTCTAAACCTACCCATCACACACACACACACACACACACACACACTAACCCTACCTCTAAACCTACCCATCACACACACACACACACACACACACACACTAAACCTGCCCATCACAGAACACTTTCTGCATTTTTACATTTCCCAAAAAACTAATTCTGTATGATTTATAAGCTTGTTTACCCATGGGGACCTCAATTTAGGTCCCCACTGTGACACGAGTCCCCATGAGTCTGTGTGCATTCAGGTTGAAGTCCCCACCGGGATAGAAAAACATGAACACACACACACACACACACATACACGAGAGTCTGTAACTGATGGTAATGATAGACCACCTGACCCATTGTGTGATGATGTCATTATAGGAAGCACAAAATATAGCAAATGATGCAGAAATTGTTTTTGAGTCCAGATTTAAATTCAGAGTTTTATACTTATAAAAATTGGATCTTAAAAGTTTTAAGTTTGTGAGTTTTGTGTGTCGTCTTTTATCATCTCGTGTTCGAGATCCACCTATGGGAAGGGCATCCGTACCTGACGGGGATAATCCCTCTGTTATTCTCTCTCTCTCTCTCTCTGGCCCGGCCCGTATCCCCCACACCCGCACAGGGAGGCTCTCTCTCTCTCTGGCCCGGCCCGTATCCCCCACACCCGCACAGGGAGGCTCTCTCTCTCTCTCTGGGCCCGGCCCGTATCCCCCACACCCGCACAGGGAGGCTCTCTCTCTCTCTGGCCCGGCCCGTATCCCCCACACCCGCACAGGGAGGCTCTCTCTCTCTCTCTGGGCCCGGCCCGTATCCCCCACACCCGCACAGGGAGGCTCTCTCTCTCTCTCTGGGCCCGGCCCGTATCCTCCACACCCGCACAGGGAGGCTCTCTCTCTCTGGCCCGGCCCGTATCCTCCACACCCGCACAGGGAGGCTCTCTCTCTCTCTGGCCCGGCCCGTATCCTCCACACCCGCACAGGGAGGCTCTCTCTCTCTCTGTGCCCGGCCCGTATCCCCCACACCCGCACAGGGAGGCTCTCTCTCTCTCTGGCCCGGCCCGTATCCCCCACACCCGCACAGGGAGGCTCTCTCTCTCTGGCCCGGCCCGTATCCTCCACACCCGCACAGGGAGGCTCTCTCTCTCTCTGGCCCGGCCCGTATCCCCCACACCCGCACAGGGAGGCTCTCTCTCTCTCTCTGGGCCCGGCCCGTATCCTCCACACCCGCACAGGGAGGCTCTCTCTCTCTGGGCCCGGCCCGTATCCTCCACACCCGCACAGGGAGGCTCTCTCTCTCTCTCTGGGCCCGGCCCGTATCCTCCACACCCGCACAGGGAGGCTCTCTCTCTCTGGCCCGGCCCGTATCCCCCACACCCGCACAGGGAGGCTCTCTCTCTCTCTCTGGGCCCGGCCCGTATCCTCCACACCCGCACAGGGAGGCTCTCTCTCTCTGGCCCGGCCCGTATCCCCCACACCCGCACAGGGAGGCTCTCTCTCTCTCTCTGGGCCCGGCCCGTATCCTCCACACCCGCACAGGGAGGCTCTCTCTCTCTCTGGCCCGGCCCGTATCCCCCACACCCGCACAGGGAGGCTCTCTCTCTCTCTCTGGGCCCGGCCCGTATCCTCCACACCCGCACAGGGAGGCTCTCTCTCTCTGGCCCGGCCCGTATCCCCCACACCCGCACAGGGAGGCTCTCTCTCTCTCTGGCCCGGCCCGTATCCTCCACACCCGCACAGGGAGGCTCTCTCTCTCTCTGGCCCGGCCCGTATCCCCCACACCCGCACAGGGAGGCTCTCTCTCTCTCTCTGGCCCGGCCCGTATCCCCCACACCCGCACAGGGAGGCTCTCTCTCTCTCTCTGGGCCCGGCCCGTATCCCCCACACCCGCACAGGGAGGCTCTCTCTCTCTCTGGCCCGGCCCGTATCCTCCACACCCGCACAGGGAGGCTCTCTCTCTCTGGCCCGGCCCGTATCCCCCACACCCGCACAGGGAGGCTCTCTCTCTCTGGCCCGGCCCGTATCCTCCACATCCGCACAGGGAGGCTCTCTCTCTCTGGCCCGGCCCGTATCCCCCACACCCGCACAGGGAGGCTCTCTCTCTCTGGCCCGGCCCGTATCCTCCACACCCGCACAGGGAGGCTCTCTCTCTCTCTGGCCCGGCCCGTATCCCCCACACCCGCACAGGGAGGCTCTCTCTCTCTCTCTGGGCCCGGCCCGTATCCTCCACACCCGCACAGGGAGGCTCTCTCTCTCTCTGGCCCGGCCCGTATCCCCCACACCCGCACAGGGAGGCTCTCTCTCTCTCTCTGGCCCGGCCCGTATCCCCCACACCCGCACAGGGAGGCTCTCTCTCTCTCTCTGGGCCCGGCCCGTATCCCCCACACCCGCACAGGGAGGCTCTCTCTCTCTCTGGCCCGGCCCGTATCCTCCACACCCGCACAGGGAGGCTCTCTCTCTCTCTGGCCCGGCCCGTATCCCCCACACCCGCACAGGGAGGCTCTCTCTCTCTCTGGGCCCGGCCCGTATCCTCCACACCCGCACAGGGAGGCTCTCTCTCTCTCTGGCCCGGCCCGTATCCCCCACACCCGCACAGGGAGGCTCTCTCTCTCTCTCTGGGCCCGGCCCGTATCCCCCACACCCGCACAGGGAGGCTCTCTCTCTCTGGCCCGGCCCGTATCCCCCACACCCGCACAGGGAGGCTCTCTCTCTCTCTGGCCCGGCCCGTATCCTCCACACCCGCACAGGGAGGCTCTCTCTCTCTCTGGCCCGGCCCGTATCCTCCACACCCGCACAGGGAGGCTCTCTCTCTCTCTCTGGGCCCGGCCCGTATCCTCCACACCCGCACAGGGAGGCTCTCTCTCTCTCTGGCCCGGCCCGTATCCCCCACACCCGCACAGGGAGGCTCTCTCTCTCTCTGGCCCGGCCCGTATCCCCCACACCCGCACAGGGAGGCTCTCTCTCTCTGGCCCGGCCCGTATCCCCCACACCCGCACAGGGAGGCTCTCTCTCTCTCTGGCCCGGCCCGTATCCTCCACACCCGCACAGGGAGGCTCTCTCTCTCTGGCCCGGCCCGTATCCTCCACACCCGCACAGGGAGGCTCTCTCTCTCTGGCCCGGCCCGTATCCCCCACACCCGCACAGGGAGGCTCTCTCTCTCTCTGGCCCGGCCCGTATCCTCCACACCCGCACAGGGAGGCTCTCTCTCTCTGGCCCGGCCCGTATCCCCCACACCCGCACAGGGAGGCTCTCTCTCTCTCTGGGCCCGGCCCGTATCCCCCACACCCGCACAGGGAGGCTCTCTCTCTCTGGGCCCGGCCCGTATCCTCCACACCCGCACAGGGAGGCTCTCTCTCTCTGGCCCGGCCCGTATCCCCCACACCCGCACAGGGAGGCTCTCTCTCTCTGGGCCCGGCCCGTATCCTCCACACCCGCACAGGGAGGCTCTCTCTCTCTGGGCCCGGCCCGTATCCTCCACACCCGCACAGGGAGGCTCTCTCTCTCTGGCCCGGCCCGTATCCCCCACACCCGCACAGGGAGGCTCTCTCTCTCTCTGGCCCGGCCCGTATCCTCCACACCCGCACAGGGAGGCTCTCTCTCTCTGGCCCGGCCCGTATCCCCCACACCCGCACAGGGAGGCTCTCTCTCTCTCTGGGCCCGGCCCGTATCCCCCACACCCGCACAGGGAGGCTCTCTCTCTCTTGGCCCGGCCCGTATCCTCCACACCCGCACAGGGAGGCTCTCTCTCTCTGGGCCCGGCCCGTATCCCCCACACCCGCACAGGGAGGCTCTCTCTCTCTGGCCCGGCCCGTATCCCCCACACCCGCACAGGGAGGCTCTCTCTCTCTGGCCCGGCCCGTATCCCCCACACCCGCACAGGGAGGCTCTCTCTCTCTCTGGCCCGGCCCGTATCCCTCCACACCCGCACAGGGAGGCTCTCTCTCTCTCTGGCCCGGCCCGTATCCTCCACACCCGCACAGGGAGGCTCTCTCTCTCTCTGGCCCGGCCCGTATCCTCCACACCCGCACAGGGAGGCTCTCTCTCTCTCTCTGGCCCGGCCCGTATCCCCCACACCCGCACAGGGAGGCTCTCTCTCTCTGGGCCCGGCCCGTATCCCCCACACCCGCACAGGGAGGCTCTCTCTCTCTCTGGGCCCGGCCCGTATCCTCCACACCCGCACAGGGAGGCTCTCTCTCTCTCTGGCCCGGCCCGTATCCCCCACACCCGCACAGGGAGGCTCTCTCTCTCTCTGGCCCGGCCCGTATCCCTCCACACCCGCACAGGGAGGCTCTCTCTCTCTCTCTGGCCCGGCCCGTATCCTCCACACCCGCACAGGGAGGCTCTCTCTCTCTGGCCCGGCCCGTATCCTCCACACCCGCACAGGGAGGCTCTCTCTCTCTCTGGCCCGGCCCGTATCCTCCACACCCGCACAGGGAGGCTCTCTCTCTCTCTGGCCCGGCCCGTATCCCCCACACCCGCACAGGGAGGCTCTCTCTCTCTCTCTGGCCCGGCCCGTATCCTCCACACCCGCACAGGGAGGCTCTCTCTCTCTCTGGCCCGGCCCGTATCCTCCACACCCGCACAGGGAGGCTCTCTCTCTCTCTCTGGGCCCGGCCCGTATCCCCCACACCCGCACAGGGAGGCTCTCTCTCTCTCTGGCCCGGCCCGTATCCCCCACACCCGCACAGGGAGGCTCTCTCTCTCTGGCCCGGCCCGTATCCTCCACACCCGCACAGGGAGGCTCTCTCTCTCTGGCCCGGCCCGTATCCCCCACACCCGCACAGGGAGGCTCTCTCTCTCTCTCTGGCCCGGCCCGTATCCTCCACACCCGCACAGGGAGGCTCTCTCTCTCTCTGGGCCCGGCCCGTATCCCTCCACACCCGCACAGGGAGGCTCTCTCTCTCTCTCTGGCCCGGCCCGTATCCTCCACACCCGCACAGGGAGGCTCTCTCTCTCTGGCCCGGCCCGTATCCCCCACACCCGCACAGGGAGGCTCTCTCTCTCCTCTCTGGCCCGGCCCGTATCCTCCACACCCGCACAGGGAGGCTCTCTCTCTCTCTGGCCCGGCCCGTATCCCCCACACCCGCACAGGGAGGCTCTCTCTCTCTCTGGGCCCGGCCCGTATCCTCCACACCCGCACAGGGAGGCTCTCTCTCTCTCTGGCCCGGCCCGTATCCTCCACACCCGCACAGGGAGGCTCTCTCTCTCTCTGGCCCGGCCCGTATCCCCCACACCCGCACAGGGAGGCTCTCTCTCTCTCTGGCCCGGCCCGTATCCCCCACACCCGCACAGGGAGGCTCTCTCTCTCTGGGCCCGGCCCGTATCCCCCACACCCGCACAGGGAGGCTCTCTCTCTCTGGCCCGGCCCGTATCCTCCACACCCGCACAGGGAGGCTCTCTCTCTCTCTGGCCCGGCCCGTATCCTCCACACCCGCACAGGGAGGCTCTCTCTCTCTCTGGCCCGGCCCGTATCCCCCACACCCGCACAGGGAGGCTCTCTCTCTCTCTGGCCCGGCCCGTATCCTCCACACCCGCACAGGGAGGCTCTCTCTCTCTGGCCCGGCCCGTATCCTCCACACCCGCACAGGGAGGCTCTCTCTCTCTCTGGCCCGGCCCGTATCCCCCACACCCGCACAGGGAGGCTCTCTCTCTCTCTGGCCCGGCCCGTATCCTCCACACCCGCACAGGGAGGCTCTCTCTCTCTGGCCCGGCCCGTATCCCCCACACCCGCACAGGGAGGCTCTCTCTCTCTCTCTGGCCCGGCCCGTATCCTCCACACCCGCACAGGGAGGCTCTCTCTCTCTCTGGCCCGGCCCGTATCCTCCACACCCGCACAGGGAGGCTCTCTCTCTCTCTGGCCCGGCCCGTATCCTCCACACCCGCACAGGGAGGCTCTCTCTCTCTCTGGCCCGGCCCGTATCCTCCACACCCGCACAGGGAGGCTCTCTCTCTCTCTGGCCCGGCCCGTATCCCCCACACCCGCACAGGGAGGCTCTCTCTCTCTCTGGCCCGGCCCGTATCCCTCCACACCCGCACAGGGAGGCTCTCTCTCTCTGGCCCGGCCCGTATCCCCCACACCCGCACAGGGAGGCTCTCTCTCTCTCTGGCCCGGCCCGTATCCTCCACACCCCGCACAGGGAGGCTCTCTCTCTCTGGCCCGGCCCGTATCCCCCACACCCGCACAGGGAGGCTCTCTCTCTCTCTGGCCCGGCCCGTATCCTCCACACCCGCACAGGGAGGCTCTCTCTCTCTGGCCCGGCCCGTATCCTCCACACCCGCACAGGGAGGCTCTCTCTCTCTCTGGCCCGGCCCGTATCCCCCACACCCGCACAGGGAGGCTCTCTCTCTCTCTGGCCCGGCCCGTATCCTCCACACCCGCACAGGGAGGCTCTCTCTCTCTGGCCCGGCCCGTATCCTCCACACCCGCACAGGGAGGCTCTCTCTCTCTCTGGCCCGGCCCGTATCCCCCACACCCGCACAGGGAGGCTCTCTCTCTCTCTGGCCCGGCCCGTATCCCCCACACCCGCACAGGGAGGCTCTCTCTCTCTCTGGCCCGGCCCGTATCCCCCACACCCGCACAGGGAGGCTCTCTCTCTCTCTGGCCCGGCCCGTATCCTCCACACCCGCACAGGGAGGCTCTCTCTCTCTGGCCCGGCCCGTATCCTCCACACCCGCACAGGGAGGCTCTCTCTCTCTCTGGCCCGGCCCGTATCCCCCACACCCGCACAGGGAGGCTCTCTCTCTCTGGCCCGGCCCGTATCCTCCACACCCGCACAGGGAGGCTCTCTCTCTCTCTGGCCCGGCCCGTATCCCCCACACCCGCACAGGGAGGCTCTCTCTCTCTCTGGCCCGGCCCGTATCCTCCACACCCGCACAGGGAGGCTCTCTCTCTCTGGCCCGGCCCGTATCCTCCACACCCGCACAGGGAGGCTCTCTCTCTCTCTGGCCCGGCCCGTATCCCCCACACCCGCACAGGGAGGCTCTCTCTCTCTCTGGCCCGGCCCGTATCCTCCACACCCGCACAGGGAGGCTCTCTCTCTCTGGCCCGGCCCGTATCCCCCACACCCGCACAGGGAGGCTCTCTCTCTCTCTGGCCCGGCCCGTATCCTCCACACCCGCACAGGGAGGCTCTCTCTCTCTCTGGCCCGGCCCGTATCCTCCACACCCGCACAGGGAGGCTCTCTCTCTCTGGCCCGGCCCGTATCCTCCACACCCGCACAGGGAGGCTCTCTCTCTCTCTGGCCCGGCCCGTATCCCCCACACCCGCACAGGGAGGCTCTCTCTCTCTCTGGCCCGGCCCGTATCCTCCACACCCGCACAGGGAGGCTCTCTCTCTCTGGGCCCGGCCCGTATCCTCCACACCCGCACAGGGAGGCTCTCTCTCTCTCTGGGCCCGGCCCGTATCCTCCACACCCGCACAGGGAGGCTCTCTCTCTCTCTGTGCCCGGCCCGTATCCCCCACACCCGCACAGGGAGGCTCTCTCTCTCTGGCCCGGCCCGTATCCCCCACACCCGCACAGGGAGGCTCTCTCTCTCTCTCTGGCCCGGCCCGTATCCTCCACACCCGCACAGGGAGGCTCTCTCTCTCTCTGGCCCGGCCCGTATCCTCCACACCCGCACAGGGAGGCTCTCTCTCTCTGGGCCCGGCCCGTATCCTCCACACCCGCACAGGGAGGCTCTCTCTCTCTCTCTGGCCCGGCCCGTATCCTCCACACCCGCACAGGGAGGCTCTCTCTCTCTCTGGCCCGGCCCGTATCCTCCACACCCGCACAGGGAGGCTCTCTCTCTCTGGGCCCGGCCCGTATCCTCCACACCCGCACAGGGAGGCTCTCTCTCTCTCTGGCCCGGCCCGTATCCTCCACACCCGCACAGGGAGGCTCTCTCTCTCTGGGCCCGGCCCGTATCCTCCACACCCGCACAGGGAGGCTCTCTCTCTCTCTGGCCCGGCCCGTATCCTCCACACCCGCACAGGGAGGCTCTCTCTCTCTCTGGGCCCGGCCCGTATCCCCCACACCCGCACAGGGAGGCTCTCTCTCTCTCTGGGCCCGGCCCGTATCCTCCACACCCGCACAGGGAGGCTCTCTCTCTCTCTGGCCCGGCCCGTATCCTCCACACCCGCACAGGGAGGCTCTCTCTCTCTCTGGCCCGGCCCGTATCCCCCACACCCGCACAGGGAGGCTCTCTCTCTCTGGCCCGGCCCGTATCCCCCACACCCGCACAGGGAGGCTCTCTCTCTCTCTGGCCCGGCCCGTATCCTCCACACCCGCACAGGGAGGCTCTCTCTCTCTGGGCCCGGCCCGTATCCCCCACACCCGCACAGGGAGGCTCTCTCTCTCTGGGCCCGGCCCGTATCCCCCACACCCGCACAGGGAGGCTCTCTCTCTCTGGGCCCGGCCCGTATCCCCCACACCCGCACAGGGAGGCTCTCTCTCTCTCTGGCCCGGCCCGTATCCTCCACACCCGCACAGGGAGGCTCTCTCTCTCTCTGGGCCCGGCCCGTATCCCCCACACCCGCACAGGGAGGCTCTCTCTCTCTCTGGGCCCGGCCCGTATCCTCCACACCCGCACAGGGAGGCTCTCTCTCTCTGGGCCCGGCCCGTATCCCCCACACCCGCACAGGGAGGCTCTCTCTCTCTGGGCCCGGCCCGTATCCCCCACACCCGCACAGGGAGGCTCTCTCTCTCTGGGCCCGGCCCGTATCCCCCACACTCGCACAGGGAGGCTCTCTCTCTCTGGGCCCGGCCCGTATCCTCCACACCCGCACAGGGAGGCTCTCTCTCTCTCTGGCCCGGCCCGTATCCTCCACACCCGCACAGGGAGGCTCTCTCTCTCTGGGCCCGGCCCGTATCCTCCACACCCGCACAGGGAGGCTCTCTCTCTCTGGGCCCGGCCCGTATCCTCCACACCCGCACAGGGAGGCTCTCTCTCTCTGGCCCGGCCCGTATCCTCCACACCCGCACAGGGAGGCTCTCTCTCTCTGGGCCCGGCCCGTATCCCCCACACCCGCACAGGGAGGCTCTCTCTCTCTGGGCCCGGCCCGTATCCCCCACACCCGCACAGGGAGGCTCTCTCTCTCTGGGCCCGGCCCGTATCCTCCACACCCGCACAGGGAGGCTCTCTCTCTCTGGGCCCGGCCCGTATCCCCCACACCCGCACAGGGAGGCTCTCTCTCTCTCTCTGGGCCCGGCCCGTATCCTCCACACCCGCACAGGGAGGCTCTCTCTCTCTGGGCCCGGCCCGTATCCTCCACACCCGCACAGGGAGGCTCTCTCTCTCTCTGGCCCGGCCCGTATCCCCCACACCCGCACAGGGAGGCTCTCTCTCTCTGGGCCCGGCCCGTATCCTCCACACCCGCACAGGGAGGCTCTCTCTCTCTGGGCCCGGCCCGTATCCCCCACACCCGCACAGGGAGGCTCTCTCTCTCTCTGGCCCGGCCCGTATCCTCCACACCCGCACAGGGAGGCTCTCTCTCTCTCTGGCCCGGCCCGTATCCCCCACACCCGCACAAGGAGGCTCTCTCTCTGTCTGGGCCCGGCCCGTATCCCCCACACCCGCACAGGGAGGCTCTCTCTCTCTGGGCCCGGCCCGTATCCCCCACACCCGCACAGGGAGGCTCTCTCTCTCTGGGCCCGGCCCGTATCCCCCACACCCGCACAGGGAGGCTCTCTCTCTCTGGGCCCGGCCCGTATCCCCCACACCCGCACAGGGAGGCTCTCTCTCTCTGGCCCGGCCCGTATCCTCCACACCCGCACAGGGAGGCTCTCTCTCTCTCTGGCCCGGCCCGTATCCTCCACACCCGCACAGGGAGGCTCTCTCTCTCTCTGGCCCGGCCCGTATCCCCCACACCCGCACAGGGAGGCTCTCTCTCTCTCTGGGCCCGGCCCGTATCCCCCACACCCGCACAGGGAGGCTCTCTCTCTCTGGGCCCGGCCCGTATCCCCCACACCCGCACAGGGAGGCTCTGCTCTTGGCGGCGCGCTTCTGTCTGTCTAGCCAGACTTGGTGTGATTGGCTGCTTCTGCAGAGGTCAGGTACAGATGCCCTTCCCATAGGTGGATCTGGTCCACTCGATGTTTCAGAGAACCGGGTTACACAGTATCTGACAGTTACACTGTTTTTTTTTGTTTTTTTTAATCTGTAGGCCTATTTCACCATGAAAGTAGTCAAAGATGCTGATGTTGTCAAGTCAACTTTATTTCTACAGCGTAGGGGTGGGCGATATCTCGATATTTAAAATATATCGAGATATTTTTTAAACACGATATGGATTTTGACATATCGTATATATCGATATATTGTTTATATTTATAAAAATGTTGTTATTTCAAATGTAGGCGCGTTGCTCGTGGCAAGCGCGCTCATAATGTAAGAGACGCCGGCGCGACCACAACATTGCCCAACATCAATGGCAAACGTAATGCAAGCGGAACGAAACTGCTCGTTATTGTGTGGTTGAAGGACCGTTTATCAGTTTGGACCAAAGCAGCGCGAGCCGATCGTGATCATGTGACACTGTTACTACACGGCGCTAATAAGAGATCCAGTAAAGAAAGCATTTGAATTTGCCACAGAAGTAAAAACATCGCTGCGAGATCTAGTGAGAAACATTCACATTTCTCCGTTATTAACGGATCAAACAGCGCTGACATGGAAACCAGGAGAAACATTGTGGCATGAATGAACTATAGTGTCCACAGATCAGCAACATTCACCATGGATTTACTGTAGTAACACTCACTGCAACCATGGAAGTTTGGCAGGAATAGTAGGCTATAATGCCTTCAAGTAACATTACGTCGGTTTTATTTTGACATTATGAATACAATTGCCTCAAATGTTAATCTGAACTAAAATAAACCTTTATTTATAACTACTACAATATTACATTACATTTTTTCCAAGGAGCTGTTTTGTTTTATATGCTCCTAGAGTCAATTATAGCTCCAGAATTGCTCAAAGTAAAAAAATATCATACTTGATGTTAGTTTTAATTATAAAAAAAAAAAGAATAAAAAAAATATATTATTTAAAAATGTTGCAGAAGCACTTGTTCCTATGTGAACTGCCTACCTCTTTGCACTTCAATAAAAAAGACTTTGTGGTATTTGGCATATTTGTTTTTGCAGTAGTTTTTGGGGGGTTCTTTTTCCTGTAAAGATATCGAGATATATATCGTATATCGAGATATAGCAAAATATATCGAGATATATTTTTTGCTCCATATCGCCCAGCCCTACTACAGCGCTTTATTCAATACAGATTATTTCAAAGCAGCTTTACAGTAATAAACAGGAAAATAACAGAATCACTGATCAAACTTCATCAAATATTAGATAAAACACAGATTCAGCATTAAAGCAGATCTACAGAGTCATTATTCAGATCAGCGTTGTTCTCTTCTGATAGTGTCAGTGCAGTCAGATCAACAATATTTCTGAATATGAATTTTTGTCATGGTGTTGTGTGTGTTGTGTGTGTGTGTGTGTGTGTGTGAAGGCGCGGAGCCATGCGCAGCGGTGCGTGGAGCGCCCGGACTCTGTCCCCTGTCCTCCTGCCCCGCTGGTTCTGTGACGCTGGAGCCGCTGGTCAGAGATCGGACCGGTTCCGGAGTCAGAAATCGGTCCGGTTCTTTAGCTCAGATCCTCCCGCTGCTCTTCCCGCACACGCGCGTGTCATCATCTGTGGAGGCGGAGTCGTGGGAACATCAGTGGCCTATCACCTGTCCCGACTGGGCTGGAGGGAGATCGTGCTCCTGGAGCAGGGCAGGTGATCATCTATCTATCTATCTATCTATCTATCTATCTATCTATCTATCTATCTATTCCTCTATCTATTCCTCTATCAATCTATCTATCTATCAATCTATCTATCTATCTATTCCTATATCTATCAATCTATCTATCAATCTATCTATCTATCTATCTATTCCTCTATCTATCTATCAATCTATCTATCTATCTATCTATCTATCTATCTATCTATCTATCTATCTATCTATCTATCTATCTATTCCTCTATCTATCTATCTATATATCTATCTATCTATTCCTATATCTATCAATCTATCAATCTATCTATCTATCTGTCAATCTATCTATCTATCTATCTATCTATCTATCTATCTATCTATCTATCTATCTATCTATTCCTATATCTATCAATCTATCTATCTATCTATCTATCTATCTATCTATCTATCTGTCAATCTATCTATCTATCAATCTATTCCTCTATCAATCTATCTATCTATCTATCTATCTATCTATCTATCTATCTATCTATCTATCTATCTATCTATTCCTCTATCTATCTATCTATCTATCTATCTATCTATCTATATAGTCCTTTATCTATCTATCTATCT
>CM040798.1:460676-473176 GCA_022829025.1 Squalius cephalus
CTTACTCTGACTTTACTCTGACCTTACTCTGACTTTACTCTGACTTTACTCTGACCTTACTCTGACTTTACTCTGACCTTACTCTGACCTTACTCTGACTTTACTCTGACCTTACTCTGACTTTACTCTGACTTTACTCTGACCTTACTCTGACATTACTCTGAGACTTTACTCTGACTTTACTCTGACCTTACTCTGACCTTACTCTGACCTTACTCTGACTTTACTCTGACTTTACTTTGACTTTACTCTGACCTTACTCTGACTTTACTCTGACCTTACTCTGACCTTACTCTGACTTTACTCTGACCTTACTCTGACTTTACTCTGACTTTACTCTGACCTTACTCTGACCTTACTCTGACCTTACTCTGACTTTACTCTGACTTTACTCTGACCTTACTTTGACTTTACTCTGACTTTACTCTGACCTTACTCTGACTTTACTCTGACCTTACTTTGACTTTACTCTGACATTACTCTGACCTTACTTTGACTTTACTCTGACCTTACTCTGACTTTACTCTGACCTTACTCTGACTTTACTCTGACCTTACTTTGACTTTACTCTGACTTTACTCTGAACTTACTTTGACTTTACTCTGACTTTACTCTGACTTTACTCTGACCTTACTCTGACTTTACTCTGACCTTACTCTGACCTTACTCTGACCTTACTCTGACTTTACTCTGACCTTACTCTGACCTTACTCTGACTTTACTCTGACCTTACTCTGACTTTACTCTGACCTTACTCTGACCTTACTCTGACTTGACTCTGACTTGACTCTGACTTGACTCTGACCTTACTCTGACTTTACTCGGACCTTACTCTGACCTTACTCTGACCTTACTCTGACCTTACTCTGACTTTACTCTGACTTTACTCTGACTTTACTCTCATGTCGATCACTTCTAGAAGTCTGTTCTTCATTCTGGCAGTTCCCAATGAAATAACTGCATGAAAGTTATGGAACAGCAGTAAATGTGGCCACTCTTTAGATCCCCACAGGTTGATCTCTGTCTGTGTGTGTGTGTGTGTGTGTGTGTAGGGTTCTAGGCGTGAGCTGTGACGTCATCAAACCCAGAGATGTGTCTCAGCTCCACCCGCTGGTGAATATCCATGATCTGGTCGGAGCTCTTCATCTGCCCGGCGACAGTGTCGTCTCCCCGCCGGATGTCAATCACGCGCTCGCTGTGGCGGCGGCGGCTCACGGTACGGCTAACGGCAAACACAGCATCACAGTCTCACTGATCATTGCTTCTGTCATCTCATTGGTCTTTCGTGTGTCAGGTGTGCAGATTTACGAACACACGAGTGTGAATCAGGTCCTGGTGAAGAACGGTCACGTGGCGGCGGTGGAGACCGACCGCGGATCCATCGAGTGCGAGTACTTCGTGAACTGTGCCGGACAGGTGCGTCTCTGCATGAGCTCTCATACACACGGTCCAGGACTCAGTGTCACGTAGATCTGCAAATAAATTGAAAGTTTAAATTGAACATGATGAAATGTTAGAATATGATCAGTGTGTTATTCTAATGTTGATCTCGCTCACTACTAGCCTCATACAGACAAGCTAACACACAGAATAACATTATAACTTTAACACACTCAAATGCAGTTTAGTGTGATAGTGTAGAGCCAGTGGAGCAGCGCTGCGTTACCGCACGAGTTTCACTCGTCTGATAAACTAAGTTTTGTTCAGCACGTGTGTAGTTCGCTAGAATGAAATGTCCTTTATATCCGCGGCGTGTGGCGCTGAGATCTGTCTCTCATTAGCGATCGCGCTCTGCTTCACACCACAGTCATGCTAAACACATCAGTGTATTCACTCATCCATCAACACCATTAGATCCTTCAGCATGACGACAAGCTCCATGATTCCGCTTATTCACTGTCATCAACATACGCCTGTGTTACTGTCAGAGCTTAGCGACCGCTAGTGGCGGAAACAATCACATATTGTAGCTTTAAATTGCGTACATGCGTTTCTCATCATATCCGTAAATAGAGAAGTTTCTTCGTCTGTTTTGCCGCGTGTCTGGTGTGGGAATGTGTCTGGTGTGTGTGTGTGTGTGTGTGTGTGTGTGTGTGTGTGTGTCTGGGGTTATTTGTCACAACGAACGGGAAAGGCTGACATGGAGCCTCTAAATCTCCAACCTCTGGAGAATCACTTTTTTTAAACAAACACTGAACAGAGGAGAGTCTGCTGGAGAAAAGAGAACAGTGTGTGTGTAGGGTTGCAAAATTCTGGGAATTTTCAAAGATGGAAACTTTCCATGGGAATTTAAGGGAATTAACAGGAATTTATGGGAATAAACGGGAATAAACTGGGAATTTTCTAAGATGAAGGTTGGCTCTTCATTGGGAACTTAAATATAGTTGAGGAAAGTATATTTTAGCATAATCTTGACTAAAACAAACAGATGCCATTCAAATACACTTGAATATCCATGCCATTCCTCAATCACATGCACATAGCACACTGCTTACTGCACGGCTACTGAGACCACGCCCCCTACTGGCACTGTGCACGGCTATTGAGACCACGCCCCCTACTGGCACTGTGCACGGCTACTGAGACCACGCCCCCTACTGGCACTGTGCACGGCTATTGAGACCACGCCCCCTACTGGCACTGTGCACGGCTACTGAGACCACACCCCCTACTGGCACTGTGCACGGCTACTGAGACCACCCCCCCTACTGGCACTGTGCACGGCTACTGAGACCACACCCCCTACTGGCACTGTGCACGGCTACTGAGACCACACCCCCTACTGACACTGTCCACGGCTACTGAGACCACACCCCCCCTACTGGCACTGTGCACGGCTACTGAGACCACACCCCCTACTGGCACTGTGCACGGCTACTGAGACCACACCCCCTACTGGCACTGTGCACGGCTACTGAGACCACACCCCCTACTGACACTGTGCACGGCTACTGAGACCACACCCCCTACTGGCACTGTGCACGGCTACTGAGACCACCCCCCCTACTGGCACTGTGCACGGCTACTGAGACCACACCCCCTACTGGCACTGTGCACGGCTACTGAGACCACACCCCCCCTACTGGCACTGTGCACGGCTACTGAGACCACACCCCCTACTGGCACTGTGCACGGCTACTGAGACCACACCCCCCCTACTGGCACTGTGCACGGCTACTGAGACCACGCCCCCTACTGGCACTGTGCACGGCTACTGAGACCACACCCCCCCTACTGGCACTGTGCACGGCTACTGAGACCACACCCCCTACTGGCACTGTGCACGGCTACTGAGACCACACCCCCTACTGGCACTGTGCACGCCTACTGAGACCACGCCCCCTACTGGCACTGTGCACGGCTACTGAGACCACGCCCCCTACTGGCACTGTGCACGGCTATTGAGACCACGCCCCCTACTGGCACTGTGCACGGCTACTGAGACCACACCCCCTACTGGCACTGTGCACGGCTACTGAGACCACACCCCCTACTGGCACTGTGCACGGCTACTGAGACCACACCGGCTACTGAGACCACACCCCCTACTGGCACTGTGCACGGCTACTGAGACCACACCCCCTACTGGCACTGTGCACGGCTACTGAGACCACACCCCCTACTGGCACTGTGCACGCCTCCATCACATGTACAGAAGCCCAAAGCACAAGACTATTGAAGGCACACATTTGAGCCTGTGGACTAAACAAAGTGAAGTAAGTTTTGATGATATTATGGGGAAATATATTTATTAAATGTTTAAATTGCAAATATCACATGCAAATGTATTCATCTAGTAGATAGCAAGTTGATAAGTTAGATGCTAAATAAGCTAGCATAACTTTATTTACCACATAAGTAGGGCTGGGCGGTATGACGGTATATATTGTTACCGCGGAAGAAAATGTCAACCGTAACAGATTTTTTTATTCCGTGTATACCGCGACATGTAAATAAGTAGGCGTGGTTAACTCACGTGCAGCGTGCGTGAGACTGAGACACTGATATTTGTCAAAGAAACATGAAGAAAGACCAAGAGGATCCACAAAAGGAATTACGTTTTCAAAATTAAGGTGATATCTTCGGGGGGGAAGGCGCAGAAGTCAACTACAGCAGTGCAGCACACTGAAAGTTTAGACATGCTCGCAACGGGGCTTACTTGACAACAAGTTCATATATCAATATTCGAACGAATAGAAATAACCTTAAATAATGTATCTATCCGTCTCTTATGTGTACAGTTACTTTCAGAGAGGTAAGCGGTTGCCGTGGTAATGAATTTTCCAAAATTCCCCAGCTTAACTTCCCATGGAAATTTACCGGAAACTTTCTGCAAATGTTCCGCCCCTTTGCAACCCTATGTGTGTGTGTGTGTGTGTGTGTGTGTGTGTGAACAGAGGAGAGTCTGCTGGAGAAAAGAGAATGGTGTGTGTGTGTGTGTGTGTGTGTGTGTGTGTGTGAACAGAGGAGAGTCTGCTGGAGAGAAGAGATCGAGACAGAGCTCGTAATAAAACAAGAATCAGCATTAGCTTGGCTTCAGGAGACGGAGAACTGAGGGATTGGGAGTGTTGTACGCGACGAGGAGATGATGTGTTTTATTCAACAGATAAACTGCTCTCTCAGTCTCTCAGTCTCTAGAGCTCTCTGGAAAGAATTCTCTATTGTGAAGATCATTTAATTATTACAGTAACACGTACAGTAGCTGTTCTGTAAAGGGAACTAAAGTTTCATGGTGACACACGGACTGTTTTGAAGGTGACACATATGTTCCCAGTAAATGTTCCTGAAAAGTATAAGCTCGCTCTCAGTGTCTTTATTCAGTGCATACACTCGGTATACTTAACAAAACATGGTGTCAGAAGAAAAACGGAGAGGAGGAGGACAGTAGAAAGACGAACTAAACCTGTGAAGCAAAACAACATCCGGGAAAAGGAAGTAAGATGGACGGAGAAGCAACGGCGCAACAGTTAGCTCCACAGCTAGCGCCGCAAGGCAAGTTCAACTTCTCCAATGCTAACGAATGGCCGAGATGGTTTAAGCGCTTCGAACGCTACAGAATAGCGTCAGGATTGGATAAACAATCATCAGAGTTTCAAGTGAATGCCTTTATGTATGCAGCCGGCGACGATGCCGAAGATATCCTAAAAGTGTTACCCCTCACAGACGAACAAAAGAAGTCCTACGATGCGGTTACAGAGGCTTTCACGGCGCACTGTTAGCAAGCGGAACGTTATTTTCGAAAGAGCACGCTTCAACAGACGATATCAAGAGCCCGGTGAGAGTGTTGAGTCCTTTATAACAGCGGTGCACACGCTGGCCGAACACTGTGAATTTGGGGTCTTGAGAGAACAGTTAATAAGGGACCGAATTGTGGTTGGCATTAGTGATGCTAAATTATCAGAAAGTCTACAGTTGGACGCTGATTTGACACTAGCTAAAGCCATGACAAGAGTAAGACAGAGCGCAGCAGTAAAAAAGCAGCAGCCAGTGTTACGAGGGACAGAGCAAGCGTCCGGACAGGTTGAAGCAATACAGCAAAAACACACCAAATGGCGAAAAGAGGCCAAAGATAAACCGGAGTCAAAGACATCTGAATGCAGCAGTTGTCACAAAAAGGGACATTTTGCAAAGAAATGCAGATCGGCTGGGGGGGTCCATGAAATCTCAGAGGCACAAATGGGAGCAAAAACGAGGAGGATTTTGCTTTCCTAGGAGAGGTGGGCTCTGAGGGTGAGGACGTGTGGATAGAGACAGTGCAGTTAAATGGAGAAGCAACTGTTTTCAAACTGGATACTGGAGCAAGTGTTACAGCACTTCCAAGCAGCAGCTACTCCATTAAAAAGCATGGGATACTGCAACCGCCACTCAAAGTGCTGTATGGACCAGGAAACTACAGACTGGAGGTAAAAGGACGCTTTAAAGGTGAGCTGAGTCACGAAAAAGTAACAACAGAACAAGACATTTATGTTGTTAAAGATTTGACTAAGGCGCTACTGGGCCTTCCTGCTATAAAAGCACTCAAGCTAATAAGGCGTGTCCACACTGTACAAACCCATCAAGAGGATTTTAAGGCGCAATACCCTACAGTGTTTTCAGGCTTGGGAAAATTAAAGGAGCCCTACAAAATAGAACTGGAGCCAGGTGCTGTCCCGTACGCTTTGTCATCCCCACGCCGCGTGCCTCTACCACTGCGAGATAAGGTCCAGGCGGAGCTGAAGCGCATGGAGGACATGGGGGTGATTACAAAGGTGACCCAGCCCAGACCCTGGTGCGCAGGCATGGTTGTGGCGCCAAAAGCTCAGCCAGGAAAGATTCGGCTGTGCGTGGACCTGACGCACTTGAACCAGTGGGTGCGGAGAGAGAGACACATTCTCCCAGCAGTAGACCACACACTGGCCATGCTGGCCGGGGCAAAAGTGTTCACGAAGTTGGATGCAACCTCCGGTTTCTGGCAGATCCCATTGTCGGAGGCGAGCCAGCTCCTCACTACATTCATCACCCCATTCGGGCGATATGCATTCAATCGCCTACCGTTTGGGATCTCATCAGCCCCGGAGCGCTTCCAGCGTCGTATGTCGCAGATGTTGGAGGGGTGCGACGGAGTGGTGTGTCATGCGGACGACATAGTCGTGTATGGAGAGGACATACAGCCCCACAATGTGAGACTGCACCAGGTGCTGAAGAGACTGAGAGAGGAAGGACTCACGCTGAATGAAAAAAGTGAGTTTACAAAAGATAACATCATGTTTGTGGGTCATCGTGTCACAGCAGGTGGCGTGACGCCGGATGCAGACAAGGTCAGAGCCATCATGGAGATGCCCGAACCAAAGGGAGTTGAAGACGTGAGGAGAGTGATGGGGATGGTGAACTATCTGGGCAAGTTTTTACCCCATCTTGCGTCATACACCAGGCCAATTAAAGACCTACTCTGTGAGAAGAATGAGTGGTGCTGGGGAGCGCCACAGAGGGAGGCGTTCCAAAGACTTAAAATAGAACTGAGCTCACCACGGGTGCTGGCCTCGTATTCAACAACAGCAGAGACGTGTGTGTCGGCAGACGCCTCATCCTTTGGCCTGGGCGCCGTGCTCAGCCAACAACAGAGTGACGGAACGTGAAGGCCCATCATGTTCATCTTCAGAGGCCTGTCCGAGGCCGAAAAACATTATGCACAGATCGAAAAGGAGGCTTTGGCTGCGACGAGGGCATGCGAAAGGTTGACGCCTTACCTCCTGGGACTGAAGTTCAGGTTAGAGACAGACCATAAACCTCTAGTGCCACTCCTGAGTACCAAGGCGCTAGATGAACTCCCTCCCAGTGTGCTGAGATTCAGGCTGAGACTGATCAAGTTCACGTTCGACATTGTGCATGTGCCAGGCAAAAGTTTAATAACAGCAGACACATTATCAAGAGCCCCTGTAGGACAAACACTCACACAGGAGGAAAAAGATAACGAGGCAGAGGTTAAAGTTTTTGTGGATGCTGTCATCCAAAGTCTTCCCGTCACTGAAACAAAACTGCAGGGAATACAAGAAAGACAGAAAACTGACCCTGTGTGTGCAAAACTCATCAGATACTGCAAGACGGGCTGGCCAGAGAAAAATGCCCTTTCCCCAGAGCTGGGGCCATACTGGCCTGAAAGAGCGACGCTAACGTTAGCAGGAGAGCTGCTTGTCAGGGGCCAGAGAATCGTCATTCCCCACGACATGAGACAGGATCTCCTCAACAACCTCCACAGTGGCCATCAAGGTATTGTCAAGTGCAGAGCGAGAGCACACCAGTCCGTCTGGTGGCCAGGACTGTCAGTACATATCAGTCAGCTGGTGGAGAACTGTAGCACATGCTCACAGCACAGGACCGAGCACAGGACAGAGCACAGGGAGCCTTTGCTGACCACCCCGGTACAGGAGAGACCCTGGCAAAGAGTGGGCACGGACTTATTCTTCTGGGAGAAGAAGACTTATCTCCTTGTAGTGGACTATTTCTCACGTTACATTGAGGTTGCCCACCTCAATATAGCCTCAGCCAACACAGTCATTGCAGCTCTGAAAGAAGCATTTAGTGGCCACGGGATACCGGACACAGTTGTGTCTGAGAATGGACGACAATACAGCTGTGGGTTGTTCAGAGACTTTTCCACGGAGTATGGGTTTACACACATCACGAGCAGCCCAAGATACCCGCAAGCGAATGGAGAGGCAGAGCGTGCGGTGGCAACTATAAAAGGACTGTGGAAAGGAGGAGGTGAGAAACTAAAAGCTTTGATGGCGTATCGAGCCACACCTCTGGGGTGTGGTTACTCCCCTGCACAACTCCTTATGGGCAGACAGCTACGCACGACCATACCTCAGCTTCCAGCATCCCTGCTTCCCCGCTGGCCAAACATCAGAGGCTTCAAGAAAGCTGAAAAGCGGTTGAAAGAAAACCAACAACTCCGCTATAACCTGCGTCATAGAGCCCGCCCTCTGCTGCCTTTGCAGCCGGGACAAAATGTGTGGCTCCCAAGAGAGGAGAAACAAGGGACAGTCGTTCAGAAGGTTTCAACACCCAGGTCTTACATCATCCACACAGATGAAGGACAGATCAGGAGAAACCGAACACACCTACGTACAGTGAACCAACCACAACCTCAGGTGCCTCAGGGGCCGCTGGATAAGACTGTTACAACTACAGAGTCAGACAACCAGGTCACACACCACCATGAGAACACTGACGCAGACAATCACAGACATACACCCACATCTAACACTCCGTATGTGACAATCTCAGGAAGAGTGTCACGGCCGCCAGAGCGTCTGGATTTGTGAGAGACTGGGGGGGGGGGAGAAAAAAAAAATTCTATAAATGTTCTGTTGTGAAAGGTTTTGTTTGACAAGAATTTCCCTATAAGTGAGTATTGCTTTTAAGGGCTGTTGTCAGATGTCAGAGGGGGGGATTCTTGCTTAAGAGGGGAGGTGTTCTGTAAAGGGAACTAAAGTTTCATGGTGACACACGGACTGTTTTGAAGGTGACACATATGTTCCCAGTAAATGTTCCTGAAAAGTATAAGCTCGCTCTCAGTGTCTTTATTCAATGCATACACTCGGTATACTTAACAAAACAGTAGCGTCTTCAGCTAGTCAGCTTGAGATCCTTCCCATCTAAACTGGTTATTTATACCACTAGAGGACCATAGTGTACCTTTAAAATAAAATATGTTTAAAATAATAATAGTGTTTTTTTTTTGTCATCTTTTGGAAAAAGTTTTGAGTACTGCAATAGTGTAACATTTTATTGTTATTATGTAAATGATTTGTGTCATTAGACATGTCCACTGATTGATTGGTGTTGTGTGTGTGTGTGTGTTTCAGTGGGCGTATGAGCTGGGTCAGAGCAGCGAAGTCAAAGTGTCTGTTCCTCTACACGGCTGTGAACACTTCTACCTGCTCACTAAACCCCTGCCTGAGCCCACGCGAGCCGACAGCCCAGGTGACACACACACACACACACAAACACACACACACACACACACTCACTCACTCACACACACTCACTCACTCACTCACTCACTCACTCACTCACACACTCACTCACACACACACACACACACACACACACACACACACACACACTCACTAACATCTGAAGCACAGCACTGCATCTCTTCTAACACATGTTAGAAGTCAGGTGTGTGTAGTGCAGTGTGTTGTGTGTGCAGTGCTGAATCAGGTGTGTGTAGCAGGTGTGTGTAGCTGCAGTGTGTTGTGTGCGCAGTGCTAAATCAGGTGTGTGTAGCAGGTGTGTGTAGCTGCAGTGTTGTGTGTGTGCAGTGGTGAATCAGGAGTGTGTAGCATGTGTGTGTAATGCAGTGTGTTGTGTCAAGTCAAGTCATCTTCATTTATACAGCGCTTTCAACAATGTTTTACAGCAGCTTTACAGTGATAACAGGAGATTACAGTAACAGAGATTGTTTTGGCTTTACAGCAGATCTAGAATAAAGTTATTGTCCAGCTAAAGTAAATTTGATTGATTCACTTTGGTCGCAAAGATCATTAGTTATTAACTTAGGGGCCGCTAACACACACCGTTTTAACAGGAAACTCTACACAGACTTTAAACGCGAAACCTGTGAGAACGCTGATGGCGTGCACATGCGTATTACGAGCTCAGTCTATTGGTATGCGCGTTAGAATATATGTGTGCAGGTTTATAATTCCCTACAAACTAAGCCTTAAAAAGCTACTTGTCTGGCCTTAACATTATTGATACAGAATTTTATCACTTCGGGGTAGATACGCGAACCGAATTTTCCCAACGACGCTTTATCTGTAGAGTGGGAAAGGGATCCTCCATAGGGAGAGACTAGTTGGCACTTCAGCACTGCGTTGTCATCGGTCCAGGCGAAGGTCCTTCATCAGATCTGGATACGGCCTGGATCCGGCAGGCTGCAGGAAAACCTCGGGATAAACACAGACACTAAAATTAGCGTAGATGCCATTCTTCTCATGATGTAACGAGTACATCAGGATTTATGGGAAGTGTTCCCGGTTCTGGCTGACCTGATCTATGCAGCCTAACACTGAATTATAGAAGTCTATAATGTATTATGTGAATGCTAGGTCAAAGAGATGTGTCTTTAATCTGGCTTTGAACTGACAGAGTGTGTCTGCTTCCCGGACAATGTTAGGAAGACTGTTCCAGAGTTTTGGTGATAAATAGGAAAAGGATCTTCCGCCAGCAGTCGATTCTGATATTCTAGGTATTATCAACTGGCCGGAATTTTGAGATCGCAATAGACGTGACGGACTATAATGCGTTAAGAGCTCACTCAAGCACTGCGGAGATAAACCATTTAGTGCTTTGTAAGTAATCAGCAATATTTTAAAATGTATACAATGTTTAATAGGGAGCCAGTCAAGTCAAGTCAAGTTTATTTATATAGCGCTCTTCACAACGTAGGTTGTATCAAAGCAGCTTCACAGTAATAAATAAAAACAATACATCAATGTTTGTTTATAGTGGAACGTCCACGTTTGGTAATGCTGATCAATGGTATCGTTGATTGATTAATTCATTTAAATATCCCCAAAATATCCCCAACTGAGCAAGCCAAAGGCAACAGTGGCAAGGAACCGAAAAACTCCATCAGTGCAGTGTGAACACAGTCTGAGCTCTCTCTCTCTGTCTGTCTCAGTGCAGCTCGTCCTCTACGACTCCATCAGTGCAGTGTGAACACAGTCTGAGCTCTCTCTCTCTGTCTGTCTCAGTGCAGCTCGTCCTCCACGACTCCATCAGTGCAGTGTGAACACAGTCTGAGCTCTCTCTCTCTGTCTGTCTCAGTGCAGCTCGTCCTCTACGACTCCATCAGTGCAGTGTGAACACAGTCTGAGCTCTCTCTCTCTGTCTGTCTCAGTGCAGCTCGTCCTCTACGACTCCATCAGTGCAGTGTGAACACAGTCTGAGCTCTCTCTCTCTCTCTCTCTCTCTCTCTCTGTCTGTCTCAGTGCAGCTCGTCCTCCACGACTCCATCAGTGCAGTGTGAACACAGTCTGAGCTCTCTCTCTCTGTCTGTCTCAGTGTAGCTCGTCCTCTACGACTCCATCAGTGCAGTGTGAACACAGTCTGAGCTCTCTCTCTCTCTCTCTCTCTCTCTCTCTGTCTGTCTCAGTGCAGCTCGTCCTCTACGACTCCATCAGTGCAGTGTGAACACAGTCTGAGCTCTCTCTCTCTGTCTGTCTCAGTGCAGCTCGTCCTCTACGACTCCATCAGTGCAGTGTGAACACAGTCTGAGCTCTCTCTCTCTGTCTGTCTCAGTGCAGCTCGTCCTCTACGACTCCATCAGTGCAGTGTGAACACAGTCTGAGCTCTCTCTCTCTGTCTGTCTCAGTGCAGCTCGTCCTCCACGACTCCATCAGTGCAGTGTGAACACAGTCTGAGCTCTCTCTCTCTGTCTGTCTCAGTGCAGCTCGTCCTCTACGACTCCATCAGTGCAGTGTGAACACAGTCTGAGCTCTCTCTCTCTCTCTCTCTCTCTCTCTCTCTCTCTCTCTGTCTGTCTCAGTGCAGCTCGTCCTCTACGACTCCATCAGTGCAGTGTGAACACAGTCTGAGCTCTCTCTCTCTCTCTCTCTCTCTCTCTGTCTGTCTCAGTGTAGCTCGTCCTCTACGACTCCATCAGTGCAGTGTGAACACAGTCTGAGCTCTCTCTCTCTCTCTCTCTCTCTCTCTCTGTCTGTCTCAGTGCAGCTCGTCCTCTACGACTCCATCAGTGCAGTGTGAACACAGTCTGAGCTCTCTCTCTCTCTCTCTCTCTCTCTCTCTGTCTGTCTCAGTGCAGCTCGTCCTCTACGACTCCATCAGTGCAGTGTGAACACAGTCTGAGCTCTCTGTCTCTGTCTGTCTCAGTGCAGCTCGTCCTCTACGACTCCATCAGTGCAGTGTGAACACAGTCTGAGCTCTCTCTCTCTGTCTGTCTCAGTGCAGCTCGTCCTCTACGACTCCATCAGTGCAGTGTGAACACAGTC
>CM040798.1:475676-483176 GCA_022829025.1 Squalius cephalus
GGCTTTATAAGTCAGTAGCAATACCTTGTAATTAATACGGGACTTTATAGGTAACCAATGTAGTGATGATAAAATTGGTGTTATATGATCATATTTTCTTGATCTAGTTAGAACTCTAGCGGCAGCATTTTGGACTAACTGTAGCTTGTTTATTGAGGATGCAGGACAACCAGCTAATAAAGCATTACAGTAATCTAGTCTCGAGGTCATGAACGTATGAACTAACTTTTCTGCATCAGAAACTGATAGCATGTTACGTAGCTTAGCAATGTTTCTAAGGTGGAAAAAGGCTGTTTTTGTAACATATAAAATATGATTTTCAAAAGACAGGTTGCAGTCTAGTATAACACCCAGGTCTTTTACTGTAGAGGATAAAGTAACAGGACATCCTACGATGTTAAAGTTGTAGAGTGAGAGGTTTTGTGGGTGGTTTTTTGAACCGATGATTAGTACCTCTGTCTTGTCAGGATTCAATAAAAGGAAATTGCGCGTCATCCAATCTTTTATATCTTCAACACACTCTGTCAATTTGGATAATTTAGCGTTTTCATCCGGCCGTGATGAAATATATATTTGAGTGTCATCAGCATAACAATGAAAACTAATTCCATGTTTCCTTATAATATTTCCAAGTGGCAGCATATATATTGAGAATAATAGAGGGCCTAAGACAGATCCCTGCGGCACTCCATAGTTTACTGGAGTTATGATCGATTTTTCTCCATTTAAATAAACAAAATGGTAGCGGTCAGATAAATACGATCTAAACCAGCTTAATGCTTGTCCTTGAACACCAGTATAATTTTGTAGTCGATCTAAGAGTATTGTATGATCTATAGTATCGAACGCAGCACTAAGATCAAGTAAAACTAGTATTGAGATATAGCCTTGGTCAGAAGCTAAAAGGAAATAATTTGTGATTTTAACGAGCGCAGTTTCAGTGATGCGGCCTGAACCCAGACTGAAACTTTTCATAGATGTCATTTTCTTGCAAGAAAGAGCCCAGTTGAGCGGACACAACTTTTTCTAGTATTTTAGACATAAAAGGAAGATTTGAAATGGGTCTATAATTTGCTAGATTATGTGGATCTAATTGTGGTTTCTTAATGAGAGGTTTTATAACTGCCAGTTTAAATGTTCTTGGAACATGACCTAATGATAAAGACGAGTTAATAATATTGAGGAGAGGCTCTTCCACTACAGGTAACACTTCTTTCAGTAGTTTAGTGGGTATAGGATCTAATAAACATGTTGTTGTTTTAGATGAAGTGATAAGTTTATTTAACTCTTTTTGTTCTATAGTTGTAAAGCACTGTAATTGTTCTTGCGGGGTGATAATTGAGGCTGAATTATAAGGCGCGATTGAGGATTGAACGTTTACAATTGTGGTTCTGATGTTTTCTATTTTCTCAGTGAAGAAGTTCATGAAATCATTACTACTAAACTGTAACAGAATATTTTGTTCAGGTGACATCTGTTTATTTGTTAGTCTAGCCACGGTGTTAAATAAGAACCTAGGATTGTTATGGTTGTTTTCTATTAGTTTGCGGAGATGCTCAACCCTGGCCTCTTTTAGGGCCTTTTTATTACGTGACATACTGTCTTTCCATGCGATTCTAAAGACCTCTAAGTTAGTTTTTTTCCATTTACGCTCTAAATTACGTGTTTCTCTCTTTAGAACATGCGTAGTATTGTTGTACCATGGTGCTTTAATTTTCTCTCTGACCTTTTTTAATCTAATGGGTGCAACAATATCCAATGTACCAGAGAGAATGGAGCTCATAGTGCTAGTTAGTTCCTCAAGTTCATCTGTTTGTTTGGGTTCACTGAGCAGCTGAGACAAATCAGATAAGCTATTTGAAAAATGATCTATGGTGGATGGAAGGATTGTTCTACCTAATCGATAACGCGGCGCAGCATGACATATTACAGGGGTACGTAATATGCAAGTTACCATGTAATGGTCAGTGACATCGTCACTTTGTGGAATGATATCTATATCGGTTGGATCGGCTCCATGTGATATAATTAAATCGAGTGTATGATTAAAACGATGAGTTGGTCCGGTAACGTTTTTTTTGACCCCAAAGGAGTTTAATAAATCTGTAAACGCAGCCCCTAACGCATCATTTGAATTATCTACGTGGATATTAAAGTCTCCAACAATTAATGCTTTATCGAAATTAACTAATAGGTCTGAGAGAAAATCTGCAAACTCTTTTAGGAAATCAGCGTAAGGCCCAGGCGGTCTATATACGGTAGCCAAGGCTAGAGATAATAGGGATGTTTTTCTAACATCTAAGAGCGTAACATTTAGTACAAGTACTTCAAACGAAATAAACTTATAACCCGGTTTCTGAGTAACATTGAGAATATCTCTATAGATTGTTGCAACACCGCCGCCACGACCAATCAGACGGGGTTCGTGCTTATAGGAGTATCCTGATGGAGTAGACTCATTTAGACCGAAATAATCATTTGGTTTAAGCCAGGTTTCAGTAAGGCAAAGTACATTGAAGCTATTATCTGTGACTATTTCATTTACAATAACTGCCTTAGGTGTGAGTGATCTAATGTTTAGAAGACCTAGCTTTAGAAATTGTTTTTGATTACTAATAGCAACAGTTCGAACCATGTGTGTGCAGTGGTGAATCAGGTGTGTGTAATGCAGTGTGTTGTGTGTGTGCAGTGGTGAATCAGGTGTGTGTAATGCAGTGTGTTGTGTGTGTGCAGTGGTGAATCAGGTGTGTGTAATGCAGTGTGTTGTGTGTGTGCAGTGGTGAATCAGGTGTGTGTAATGCAGTGTGTTGTGTGTGTGCAGTGGTAAATCAGGAGTGTGTAATGCAGTGTGTTGTGTGTGTGCAGTGGTGAATCAGGAGTGTGTAATGCAGTGTGTTGTGTGTGTACAGTGGTGAATCAGGAGTGTGTAATGCAGTTTGTTGTGTGTGTGCAGTGCTGAATCAGGTGTGTAATGCAGTGTGTTGTGTGTGTGCAGTGGTGAATCAGGTGTGTGTAATGCAGTGTGTTGTGTGTGTGCAGTGCTGAATCAGGTGTGTAATGCAGTTTGTTGTGTGTGTGCAGTGGTGAATCAGGTGTGTGTAATGCAGTTTGTTGTGTGTGTGCAGTGGTGAATCAGGTGTGTGTAATGCAGTTTGTTGTGTGTGTGCAGTGGTGAATCAGGTGTGTGTAATGCAGTGTGTTGTGTGTGTGCAGTGGTGAATCAGGTGTGTGTAATGCAGTGTGTTGTGTGTGTGCAGTGGTGAATCAGGTGTGTGTAATGCAGTGTGTTGTGTGTGTGCAGTGGTGAATCAGGTGTGTGTAATGCAGTGTGTTGTGTGTGTGCAGTGGTGAATCAGGTGTGTGTAATGCAGTGTGTTGTGTGTGTGCAGTGGTGAATCAGGTGTGTGTAATGCAGTTTGTTGTGTGTGTGCAGTGGTGAATCAGGTGTGTAATGCAGTTTGTTGTGTGTGTGCAGTGGTGAATCAGGTGTGTGTAATGCAGTGTGTTGTGTGTGTGCAGTGGTGAATCAGGTGTGTGTAATGCAGTGTGTTGTGTGTGTGCAGTGGTGAATCAGGTGTGTGTAATGCAGTTTGTTGTGTGTGTGCAGTGGTGAATCAGGTGTGTGTAATGCAGTGTGTTGTGTGTGTGCAGTGGTGAATCAGGTGTGTGTAATGCAGTTTGTTGTGTGTGTGCAGTGGTGAATCAGGTGTGTGTAATGCAGTGTGTTGTGTGTGTGCAGTGGTGAATCAGGTGTGTGTAATGCAGTGTGTTGTGTGTGTGCAGTGGTGAATCAGGTGTGTGTAATGCAGTGTGTTGTGTGTGTGCAGTGGTGAATCAGGAGTGTGTAATGCAGTGTGTTGTGTGTGTGCAGTGGTGAATCAGGAGTGTGTAATGCAGTGTGTTGTGTGTGTGTGCAGTGGTGAATCAGGAGTGTGTAATGCAGTGTGTTGTGTGTGTGCAGTGGTGAATCAGGAGTGTGTAATGCAGTGTGTTGTGTGTGTACAGTGGTGAATCAGGTGTGTGTAATGCAGTGTGTTGTGTGTGTGCAGTAGTGAATCAGGTGTGTGTAATGCAGTGTGTTGTGTGTGTGCAGTGCTGAATCAGGTGTGTAATGCAGTTTGTTGTGTGTGTGCAGTGGTGAATCAGGTGTGTGTAATGCAGTGTGTTGTGTGTGTGCAGTGGTGAATCAGGTGTGTAATGCAGTGTGTTGTGTGTGTGCAGTGGTGAATCAGGTGTGTGTAATGCAGTGTGTTGTGTGTGTGCAGTGGTGAATCAGGTGTGTGTAATGCAGTGTGTTGTGTGTGTACAGTGGTGAATCAGGTGTGTGTAATGCAGTTTGTTGTGTGTGTGCAGTGGTGAATCAGGTGTGTGTAATGCAGTGTGTTGTGTGTGTGCAGTGGTGAATCAGGTGTGTGTAATGCAGTGTGTTGTGTGTGTGCAGTGGTGAATCAGGTGTGTGTAATGCAGTGTGTTGTGTGTGTGCAGTGGTGAATCAGGAGTGTGTAATGCAGTGTGTTGTGTGTGTGCAGTGGTGAATCAGGAGTGTGTAATGCAGTGTGTTGTGTGTGTGTGCAGTGGTGAATCAGGAGTGTGTAATGCAGTGTGTTGTGTGTGTGCAGTGGTGAATCAGGAGTGTGTAATGCAGTGTGTTGTGTGTGTACAGTGGTGAATCAGGTGTGTGTAATGCAGTGTGTTGTGTGTGTGCAGTAGTGAATCAGGTGTGTGTAATGCAGTGTGTTGTGTGTGTGCAGTGCTGAATCAGGTGTGTAATGCAGTTTGTTGTGTGTGTGCAGTGGTGAATCAGGTGTGTGTAATGCAGTGTGTTGTGTGTGTGCAGTGGTGAATCAGGTGTGTGTAATGCAGTGTGTTGTGTGTGTGCAGTGGTGAATCAGGTGTGTGTAATGCAGTGTGTTGTGTGTGTACAGTGGTGAATCAGGAGTGTGTAATGCAGTGTGTTGTGTGTGTACAGTGGTGAATCAGGTGTGTGTAATGCAGTGTGTTGTGTGTGTGCAGTGGTGAATCAGGAGTGTGTAATGCAGTGTGTTGTGTGTGTACAGTGGTGAATCAGGTGTGTGTAATGCAGTGTGTTGTGTGTGTGCAGTGGTGAATCAGGTGTGTGTAATGCAGTGTGTTGTGTGTGTGCAGTGGTGAATCAGGAGTGTGTAATTGCAGTGTGTTGTGTGTGTGCAGTGGTGAATCAGGTGTGTGTAATGCAGTGTGTTGTGTGTGTGCAGTGGTGAATCAGGAGTGTGTAATGCAGTGTGTTGTGTGTGTACAGTGGTGAATCAGGAGTGTGTAATGCAGTGTGTTGTGTGTGTACAGTGGTGAATCAGGAGTGTGTAATTGCAGTGTGTTGTGTGTGTACAATGGTGAATCAGGAGTGTGTAATTGCAGTGTGTTGTGTGTGTACAGTGGTGAATCAGGTGTGTGTAATGCAGTGTGTTGTGTGTGTACAGTGGTGAATCAGGAGTGTGTAATGCAGTGTGTTGTGTGTGTACAGTGGTGAATCAGGTGTGTGTAATGCAGTGTGTTGTGTGTGTACAGTGGTGAATCAGGAGTGTGTAATTGCAGTGTGTTGTGTGTGTAGTGTACAGTGGTGAATCAGGAGTGTGTAATTGCAGTGTGTTGTGTGTGTACAGTGGTGAATCAGGAGTGTGTAATGCAGTGTGTTGTGTGTGTACAGTGGTGAATCAGGTGTGTGTAATGCAGTGTGTTGTGTGTGTACAGTGGTGAATCAGGAGTGTGTAATGCAGTGTGTTGTGTGTGTACAGTGGTGAATCAGGAGTGTGTAATTGCAGTGTGTTGTGTGTGTAGTGTACAGTGGTGAATCAGGAGTGTGTAATTGCAGTGTGTTGTGTGTGTACAGTGGTGAATCAGGAGTGTGTAATGCAGTGTGTTGTGTGTGTACAGTGGTGAATCAGGAGTGTGTAATTGCAGTGTGTTGTGTGTGTGCAGTGGTGAATCAGGTGTGTGTAATGCAGTGTGTTGTGTGTGTGCAGTGGTGAATCAGGTGTGTGTAATGCAGTGTGTTGTGTGTGTGCAGTGGTAAATCAGGAGTGTGTTGTGTGTGTGCAGTGGTGAATCAGGTGTGTGTAATGCAGTGTGTTGTGTGTGTGCAGTGGTAAATCAGGTGTGTGTAATGCAGTGTGTTGTGTGTGTGCAGTGGTGAATCAGGAGTGTGTAATGCAGTGTGTTGTGTGTGTGCAGTGGTGAATCAGGAGTGTGTAATGCAGTGTGTTGTGTGTGTGCAGTGGTGAATCAGGAGTGTGTAATGCAGTGTGTTGTGTGTGTGCAGTGCTGAATCAGGTGTGTGTAATTGCAGTGTGTTGTGTGTGTGCAGTGGTGAATCAGGTGTGTGTAATGCAGTGTGTTGTGTGTGTGCAGTGGTGAATCAGGAGTGTGTAATGCAGTGTGTTGTGTGTGTGCAGTGGTGAATCAGGTGTGTGTAATGCAGTGTGTTGTGTGTGTACAGTGGTGAATCAGGAGTGTGTAATTGCAGTGTGTTGTGTGTGTGCAGTGGTGAATCAGGTGTGTGTAATGCAGTGTGTTGTGTGTGTGCAGTGGTGAATCAGGAGTGTGTAATGCAGTGTGTTGTGTGTGTGCAGTGGTGAATCAGGTGTGTGTAATGCAGTGTGTTGTGTGTGTGCAGTGGTGAATCAGGTGTGTGTAATGCAGTGTGTTGTGTGTGTACAGTGGTGAATCAGGTGTGTGTAATGCAGTGTGTTGTGTGTGTGCAGTGGTGAATCAGGAGTGTGTAATGCTGTGTGTTGTGTGTGTGCAGTGCTGAATCAGGTGTGTGTAATGCAGTGTGTTGTGTGTGTACAGTGGTGAATCAGGTGTGTAATGCAGTGTTGTGTGTGTGCAGTGGTGAATCAGGTGTGTAATGCAGTGTGTTGTGTGTGTGTGCAGTGGTGAATCAGGTGTGTGTAATGCAGTGTGTTGTGTGTACAGTGGTGAATCAGGGGTGTGTAATGCAGTGTGTTGTGTGTGTGCAGTGGTGAATCAGGTGTGTGTAATGCAGTGTGTTGTGTGTGTGCAGTGGTGAATCAGGTGTGTGTAATGCAGTGTGTTGTGTGTGTGCAGTGGTGAATCAGGTGTGTGTAATGCAGTGTGTTGTGTGTGTGCAGTGGTGAATCAGGAGTGTGTAATGCAGTGTGTTGTGTGTGTGCAGTGCTGAATCAGGTGTGTGTAATGCAGTGTGTTGTGTGTGTACAGTGGTGAATCAGGTGTGTAATGCAGTGTTGTGTGTGTGCAGTGGTGAATCAGGTGTGTAATGCAGTGTGTTGTGTGTACAGTGGTGAATCAGGTGTGTGTAATGCAGTGTGTTGTGTGTGTACAGTGGTGAATCAGGAATGTGTAATGCAGTGTGTTGTGTGTGTGCAGTGGTGAATCAGGAGTGTGTAATGCAGTGTGTTGTGTGTGTGCAGTGCTGAATCAGGAGTGTGTAATGCAGTGTGTTGTGTGTGTACAGTGGTGAATCAGGGGTGTGTAATTGCAGTG
>CM040798.1:488176-550676 GCA_022829025.1 Squalius cephalus
AGTTAGAAATTCCAGTCTCATGACCACTAATTAATGTCTTTCGACAATAAGGTAAAAACGTGTTAAAAGTAGCTATTTTCTACATAAATCTATGATTTGGTTGAATATTTATTGGTAATACATTAACTATCGCCAGCTAAAAAGTAACTAGTAACTAGTACTCTGAGTAGTTTTTGAGAAGAGTAATTTGTACTTTTACTTAAGTACTTTTTTGACCCCAGTACTTTTACTTGTAATTGAGTATTATTTCAGCAATGTAACTGTACTTGTACTTGAGTACAAATTTTCAGTACTCTTTCCACCTCTGGTGCTAACTAACCGGTAGGCTTATGAATATATTGAATAAAGAGGAAAAAGCAGCACAATTTCACTAGTCAAACTTCTCCAAGATTCTTCTCCATGGAAATAGGAATGTGTCACTCACGCTGAGATGAATGTCTGACACACACTTTAGTCAACAGAGGTAGCATATGTGCAACGATGAAGTCAAGTCATATTTATTACTGTAGCACATTATTTCAGAAACGCTCTTATACGTGTTAAAGGCGGGAAAGGAAATGGCTCAAAAAATCAAGATCTGCTTTGCTAATTACTATTCAAAATAACGTGTGTCACTGTTTTTAATAATGTGCAATACATACATATCTGTCAACAAAACTCATGGCTAGTGGATTATGAACATTTGTAGTTAGGGTGAGTTTCACATCCCTAGCTTTAGGGAAGGTGTGTATGCCGTCATACGGTGTGTGAAACGCCTGTGGTCTCAGTGTAACTCAGGCTTGTTCAGTATGTGAAGATATTTCCAGCTTGTTCGCTGACCTTTATTCTTTATTATTACCCCTCCTCTGTCTCCATCTGTCCTTGTCTTCTCCTTGAACTCTTCAACATGTTTTCCTTGCTCTCACTTGTAAGATGGAAAAAATGAAATCATGTTGTCTTATAAATTGCTGTTCTTGCTGTTCTTGTTAACATTTGTTGATGTAAACTGGTGTTGTGAGTGGTGTAGTAGTCGTTGCTCAACCGCTGAGATCTAACTTTAGCAGTGCCGTGATCGTCCGCTCCTGCGTCTCGTCTTTCAAACGCTTGGGAATGTTTGTTCTGTCATAATGACCCACACATCAGATTGGCTTTATTAGCGCTAGTTAAAAGTCTGATGCAGGATACGAAACTCTACGAGCGAAGGTCGCTGAAAGATGAAACAATAACCAGCCAGTCAGATTTCTTACCCAGCCAATTTATCAAAAGCAAAAAATGAATTTAGCGTGCTTTACTTTATACATAAATGTTTGTAGATTAGTCATTAGTCATTGCCACCCTGGATTTGTAAAGGCTTTGTTACTTCAGATTTGATAGTTAAACATGTGTATGTTAATGGATTTCGGTCATTCATATATATATATATATATATATACAGTGGGGAGAACAAGTATTTGATACACTGCCGATTTTGCAGGTTTTCCCACTTACAAAGCATGTAGAAGTCTGTAATTTTAATCATAGGTACTCTTCAACTGTGAGTGACGGAATCTAAAACAAAAATCCAGAAAATCACATTGTATGATTTTTAAGTAATTAATTTGCATTTTATTGCATGACATAAGTATTTGATACATCAGAAAAGCAGAACTTAATATTTGGTTCAGAAACATTTGTTTGCAATTACAGAGATCATACGTTTCCTGTAGTTCTTGACCAGGTTTGCACACACTGCAGGGATTCTGGCCCACTCCTCCATACAGACCTTCTCCAGATCCTTCAGGTTTCGGGGCTGTCGCTGGGCAATACGGACTTTCAGCTCCTCCAAAGATGTTCTATTGGGTTCAGGGCTGGAGACTGGATAGGCCACTCCAGGACCTTGAGATGCTTCTTACGGAGCCACTCCTTAGTTGCCCTGGCTGTGTGTTTCGGGTCGTTGTCATGCTGGAAGACCCAGCCACGACCCATCTTCAATGCTCTAACTGAGGGAAGGAGGTTGTTGGCCAAGATCTCGGGATACATGGCCCCATCCATCCTCCCCTCAATACGGTGCAGTCGTCCTGTCCCCTTTGCAGAAAAGCATCCCCAAAGAATGATGTTCCCACCTCCATGCTTCACGGTTGGGATGGTGTTCTTGGGGTTGTACTCATCCTTCTTCTTCCTCCAAACACGGCGAGTGGAGTTTAGACCAAAAGCTCTATTTTTGTCTCATCAGACCACATGACCTTCTCCCATTCCTCCTCTGGATCATCCAGATGGTCATTGGCAAACTTCAGACGGGCTTCGACATGCGCAGGCTTGAGCAGGGGGACCTTGCGTGCGCTGCAGGATTTTAATCCATGATGGCGTAGTGTGTTACTAATGGTTCTCTTTGAGACTGTGGTCCAGCTCTCTTCAGGTCATTGACCAGGTCCTGCCGTGTAGTTCTGGGCTGATCCCTCACCTTCCTCATGATCATTGATGCCCCACGAGGTGAGATCTTGCATGGTGCCTGTCGGTACACGATCCGTTCAACCTGCACGATCCGTTTCACGCATGCGCATAATTACGTACGTTAAATAACAAACGGGTTCTTATGGACGTATTTTGTTATTCTGTGCCGTGATGAAGACAGAAATATTATGTCGGTGCCTGTAACAGTTTTATACACTGCTGTCACGTTATTTGAGCTGTTTCTGGATGAAGGCAGACTTGGACGTATTTTGACAGTGGGTCGTGTTGACACGAGTTCAGGGAAAACTTCCTAATGTCAAGTTTAAAATGAATATGCGCTTAAGGTGCGTGACAAAAACACACGCGCACTTCAGTTAGTGCGATTAAAGTGTGGCCGCATGCTGCGATTTAAAACAGCGTACGCCGCCTGTTTTAATACGATTATAGTTTATGCAATTATGAGCTTAATCACATTATTAAGTATTGTGTTTACATGAGGTAAAGTATAATCGCAATATTGCTAAAATCCCATTATACGCATGCGTAGAACGGATCGTGCAGGTGGAACGGATCGTGTACCGACAGTGCCCCAGACCGAGGGAGATTGACCGTCATCTTGAACTTCTTCCATTTTCTAATAATTGCGCCAACAGTTGTTCCCTTCTCACCAAGCTGCTTGCCTATTGTCCTGTAGCCCATCCCAGCCTTGTGCAGGTCTACAATTTTATCCCTGATGTCCTTACACAGCTCTCTGGTCTTGGCCATTGTGGAGAGGTTGGAGTCTGTTTGATTGAGTGTGTGGACAGGTGTCTTTTATACAGGTAACGAGTTCAAACAGGTGCAGTTAATACAGGTAATTAGTGGAGAACAGGAGGGCTTCTTAAAGAAAAACTAACAGGTCTGTGAGAGCCGGAATTCTTACTGGTTGGTAGGTGATTAAATACTTATGTCATGCAATAAAATGCAAATTAATTATTTAAAAATCATACAATGTGATTTTCAGGATTTTTGTTTTAGATTCCGTCACTCACAGTTGAAGTGTATCTATGATAAAAATTACAGACCTCTACATGCTTTGTAAGTAGGAAAACCTGCAAAATCTGCAGTGTATCAAATACTTGTTCTCCCCACTGTATATATATATATGGCATGCATGCATTCACAGTTGGTATAATCCTGCCCTCTACATGACTTACATCTGCTTCCATTATTATCACGAGAGTTTCAGCTTCACTAATTATAATGGTGCTTAAGTTACCTAACACCAGCTGTGTTTGCACAGAAACACACGTGTATAGAGCTGGTAAGTCCCGCCCCTTCCGCTAACCCCACTGGACCTCTAGGTTGAAAAATCGTCAATGCAAGTGAATGTGAGAAAATAATTATTTTCTGGTCCCGTTTGAATTGTGTCATGAATGTGAACATATGTTGTCTGTGAATTTTTAATAAAATTTTTCGTGTGAAGAATGCTACAATTTAGCGGGTAGAAGTTTGATACGGTTAGACTTTGTGTGAGAGCACTTTGTGGACTACAACTCTTCGCTGCTTTCGCCCCGTTTCTGAAGAAAGAACAGCCCATTTGGTTTGAATAGTGACATTTGGGTACAAAACACATAGGCATTTCGATCTGTCTCCATAGATTATCGCAGCATTAGCACCGTGATTTGACAAGTGGAGGGAAATGTGTTATGGGGTGACGTCACATAGGCGACATGTAGTAGTAGTAGTAGTAGTAGTAGTAGTAGTAGTAGCTTTATTTGTCACATAGTCACAAGTACCAGTGAAATGAGCCATCAACCTGTCCATACAAACAACATGACAATGGGGTAGACAGGACAGGAAGACAGAAGATTAAGAAAACAAAATACAGCATAACATGAGGAAAGGTGAGGAGAAAAAAAGGCAACCCCCAGACTATGCTCCTGTAAGGAGTACAGTTTGGGAACAGTAAAAAACACCTCAGCAACATTAGCACATAATCAGTACACAGCATGAACACACAAGACTTGCAACAGGGGAGGGGAGTGGGGGATGGAGGTAACCCAGCACAGGGAAGCAGCCATCCGGTCCTGCAGCCATTCTCGGCGCTGGTCACAGACCCGCCTGTCAGACTGGGGGTACAAAGCGTCGAAGGCGAGGGATTGGGGGTGGGGGAGGGTGATTGCATATCTGTATATGTGTAAGAGTTCGTGTATGTAGTCTTTCTCGTTATGTCTTTTCCACAACTGCTAGCCAAAATCATACAATATACTGTCAAACTCGTAACATGAAAAATTATATAAAAAATTCACAGACAACATATGTTCACATTCATGGCACAATTCAAACGGGACCAGAAAATAATTATTTTCTCACATTCACTTGCATTGACGATTTTTCAATCTAGAGGTCCAGTGGGTTTTTACGGATGGGCGGGACTTACCAGCTCTATATGGTCATATATGAGTCTGCTGGATGAAGTGTTGTCGTGTGGTTCCCCACAGAGCCCACAGAAACACACGTGTATATGGTCATATGTGAGTTGTGAGTGTTGTCGTGTGGTTCCCCGTAGAGCCCATGTTGAGCGCTCTGCTGCGCCGAATGCCTGGACTCGAGGCCTGTGAGATCCAACAGCTGGTCAACTGCCCAGAATCCTTCACTCCGGACATGCGCTGCCTGATGGGAGAGACGCCGGGGATCTATGGATACTTTGTGTTGGCGGGCATGAACTCGTCCGGGCTCTCGTTCGCAGGCGGAGCGGGGAAGTAAGAAAACAGCTCTGCTGGACGTTTCTGCAGCTTTGAGTTTGATAAGTTCACAACAGCTTCTTCTTCCCGCAGATACCTGGCAGAGTGGATGACGTACGGATACCCCAGTGCTAACGTGTGGCCGCTGGACATCAAACGCTTCGGGAACCTGCAGAGCAGCCGCACGTTCCTGCGCCATCGAGTGATGGAAGTCATGCGTGAGTATCAGCCACTCTTACTAACATGAATATTAGCCACAGTTACTGACAGAGACTCGAGTGAGTATTAGCGAGTGAGTATTAGCCACAGTTACTGACAGAGACTCGAGTGAGTATTAGCGAGTGAGTATTAGCCACAGTTACTGACAGAGACTCGAGTGAGTATTAGCCACAGTTACTGACAGAGACTCGAGTGAGTATTAGCCACAGTTACTGACAGAGACTCGAGTGAGTATTAGCCACAGTTACTGACAGACTCGAGTGAGTATTAGCCACAGTTACTGACAGAGACTCGAGTGAGTATTAGCCACAGTTACTGACAGAGACTCGAGTGAGTATTAGCCACAGTTACTGACAGAGACTCAGGTGAGTATTAGCCACAGTTACTGACAGACTCGAGTGAGTATTAGCCAGTATTAGCCACAGTTACTGACAGAGACTCAAGTGAGTATTAGCCACAGTTACTGACAGAGACTCGAGTGAGTATTAGCCACAGTTACTGACAGAGACTCGAGTGAGTATTAGCCACAGTTACTGACAGAGACTCAGGTGAGTATTAGCCACAGTTACTGACAGACTCGAGTGAGTATTAGCCAGTATTAGCCACAGTTACTGACAGAGACTCGAGTGAGTATTAGCCAGTATTAGCCACAGTTACTGACAGACTCGAGTGAGTATTAGCCAGTATTAGCCACAGTTACTGACAGAGACTCAAGTGAGTATTAGCGAGTGAGTATTAGCCACAGTTACTGACTGAGACTCGAGTGAGTATTAGCCACAGTTACTGACAGAGACTCGAGTGAGTATTAGCCACAGTTACTGACAGACTCGAGTGAGTATTAGCCACAGTTACTGACAGAGACTCGAGTGAGTATTAGCCACAGTTACTGACAGAGACTCAGGTGAGTATTAGCCACAGTTACTGACAGAGACTCGAGTGAGTATTAGCCACAGTTACTGACAGAGACTCGAGTGAGTATTAGCCACAGTTACTGACTGAGACTCGAGTGAGTATTAGCCACAGTTACTGACAGAGACTCAGGTGAGTATTAGCCACAGTTACTGACAGAGACTCGAGTGAGTATTAGCCACAGTTACTGACTGAGACTCGAGTGAGTATTAGCCACAGTTACTGACAGAGACTCGAGTGAGTATTAGCCACAGTTACTGACAGAGACTCGAGTGAGTATTAGCCACAGTTACTGACAGAGACTCGAGTGAGTATTAGCCACAGTTACTGACAGACTCGAGTGAGTATTAGCCACAGTTACTGACAGAGACTCGAGTGAGTATTAGCCACAGTTACTGACAGACTCGAGTGAGTATTAGCCACAGTTACTGACAGAGACTCGAGTGAGTATTAGCCACAGTTACTGACAGAGACTCAGGTGAGTATTAGCCACAGTTACTGACAGAGACTCGAGTGAGTATTAGCCACAGTTACTGACAGAGACTCAGGTGAGTATTAGCCACAGTTACTGACAGACTCGAGTGAGTATTAGCCACAGTTACTGACAGAGACTCGAGTGAGTATTAGCCACAGTTACTGACAGAGACTCGAGTGAGTATTAGCCACAGTTACTGACAGAGACTCGAGTGAGTATTAGCCACAGTTACTGACAGACTCGAGTGAGTATTAGCCACAGTTACTGACAGAGACTCGAGTGAGTATTAGCCACAGTTACTGACAGACTCGAGTGAGTATTAGCCACAGTTACTGACAGAGACTCGAGTGAGTATTAGCCACAGTTACTGACAGAGACTCGAGTGAGTATTAGCCACAGTTACTGACAGAGACTCGAGTGAGTATTAGCCACAGTTACTGACAGACTCGAGTGAGTATTAGCCACAGTTACTGACAGAGACTCGAGTGAGTATTAGCCACAGTTACTGACAGAGACTCGAGCGAGTATTAGCCACAGTTACTGACAGAGACTCGAGTGAGTATTAGCCACAGTTACTGACAGACTCGAGTGAGTATTAGCCACAGTTACTGACAGAGACTCAGGTGAGTATTAGCCACAGTTACTGACAGACTCGAGTGAGTATTAGCCACAGTTACTGACAGAGACTCGAGTGAGTATTAGCCACAGTTACTGACAGAGACTCAGGTGAGTATTAGCCACAGTTACTGACAGACTCGAGTGAGTATTAGCCACAGTTACTGACAGACTCGAGTGAGTATTAGCCACAGTTACTGACAGAGACTCGAGCGAGTATTAGCCACAGTTACTGACAGAGACTCGAGTGAGTATTAGCCACAGTTACTGACAGAGACTCGAGTGAGTATTAGCCACAGTTACTGACTGAGACTCGAGTGAGTATTAGCCACAGTTACTGACAGAGACTCGAGTGAGTATTAGCCACAGTTACTGACTGAGACTCGAGTGAGTATTAGCCACAGTTACTGACTGAGACTCGATTGAGTATTAGCCACAGTTACTGACAGAGACTCGAGTGAGTATTAGCCACAGTTACTGACTGAGACTCGAGCGAGTATTAGCCACAGTTACTGACAGACTCGAGTGAGTATTAGCCACAGTTACTGACAGAGACTCGAGTGAGTATTAGCCACAGTTACTGACAGACTCGAGTGAGTATTAGCCACAGTTACTGACAGACTCGAGTGAGTATTAGCCAGTATTAGCCACAGTTACTGACTGAGACTCGAGTGAGTATTAGCCACAGTTACTGACAGAGACTCGAGTGAGTATTAGCCACAGTTACTGACAGAGACTCGAGTGAGTATTAGCCACAGTTACTGACAGAGACTCGAGTGAGTATTAGCCACAGTTACTGACAGAGACTCGAGTGAGTATTAGCCACAGTTACTGACTGAGACTCGAGTGAGTATTAGCCACAGTTACTGACAGAGACTCGAGTGAGTATTAGCCACAGTTACTGACTGAGACTCGAGTGAGTATTAGCCACAGTTACTGACTGAGACTCGAGTGAGTATTAGCCACAGTTACTGACAGAGACTCGAGTGAGTATTAGCCACAGTTACTGACTGAGACTCGAGCGAGTATTAGCCACAGTTACTGACAGACTCGAGTGAGTATTAGCCACAGTTACTGACAGAGACTCGAGTGAGTATTAGCCAGTATTAGCCACAGTTACTGACTGAGACTCGAGTGAGTATTAGCTACAGTTACTGACAGAGACTCGAGTGAGTATTAGCCACAGTTACTGACAGAGACTCGAGTGAGTATTAGCCACAGTTACTGACAGAGACTCGAGTGAGTATTAGCCACAGTTACTGACAGACTCGAGTGAGTATTAGCCACAGTTACTGACAGACTCGAGTGAGTATTAGCCACAGTTACTGACAGACTCGAGTGAGTATTAGCCACAGTTACTGACAGACTCGAGTGAGTATTAGCCACAGTTACTGACAGACTCGAGTGAGTATTAGCCACGGTTACTGACAGACTCGAGTGAGTATTAGCCACAGTTACTGACAGACTCGAGTGAGTATTAGCCACAGTTACTGACAGAGACTCGAGTGAGTATTAGCCACAGTTACTGACAGACTCGAGTGAGTATTAGCTACAGTTACTGACAGAGACTCGAGTGAGTATTAGCCACAGTTACTGACAGACTCGAGTGAGTATTAGCCACAGTTACTGACAGACTCGAGTGAGTATTAGCCAGTATTAGCCACAGTTACTGACTGAGACTCGAGTGAGTATTAGCCACAGTTACTGACAGAGACTCGAGTGAGTATTAGCCACAGTTACTGACAGAGACTCGAGTGAGTATTAGCCACAGTTACTGACAGAGACTCGAGTGAGTATTAGCCACAGTTACTGACTGAGACTCGAGTGAGTATTAGCCACAGTTACTGACAGAGACTCGAGTGAGTATTAGCCACAGTTACTGACTGAGACTCGAGTGAGTATTAGCCACAGTTACTGACTGAGACTCGAGTGAGTATTAGCCACAGTTACTGACAGACTCGAGTGAGTATTAGCCACAGTTACTGACAGAGACTCGAGCGAGTATTAGCCACAGTTACTGACAGAGACTCGAGTGAGTATTAGCCACAGTTACTGACAGAGACTCGAGTGAGTATTAGCCACAGTTACTGACAGACTCGAGTGAGTATTAGCCACAGTTACTGACAGACTCGAGTGAGTATTAGCCACAGTTACTGACAGACTCGAGTGAGTATTAGCCACAGTTACTGACAGACTCGAGTGAGTATTAGCCACAGTTACTGACAGAGACTCGAGTGAGTATTAGCCACAGTTACTGACAGACTCGAGTGAGAATTAGCCACGGTTACTGACAGACTCGAGTGAGTATTAGCCACGGTTACTGACAGATTTAGTTGTTTGTGTGTTTATTCCCTGTGTGTGTGTGTGTGTGTGTGTGTGTGTGTGTGTGTGTGTGTGTGTGTGTGTGTGTGTGTGTGTGTGTGTGTGTGTGTCCACCAGCGCTCCTGTACGGACTGAAGGTTCCCCGCTGGGACTTCCAGACGGGCCGGCAGCTGCGCACGAGTCCACTGTACGACCGGCTCGACACACAGGGAGCGCGCTGGATGGAGAAGCACGGCTTCGAGCGAGCCAAGTACTTCGTTCCTGCTGGGAAGGGTGAGAACCGGCGATGACCACGATGTGTTCCCAGTTTAGGTTATTTTCTGTCACTACTGGTTCAGAATGATGGGTTTGATTCTACAAGCCCTGTCAAATGTTTGGACACACATACTTATAGATGCACTTTTATGGACACAAACAACCATTCACTGCCATTATAAAGCTTGGAAGAGCCAGGACATTTTTTAATATAACTCTGATTATATTCGTCTGAAAGAAGAATGTCATAGACACCTAGGATGGCTTCAGGGTGAGTAAATCATGGGCTAATTTACATTTTTGGTTGAACTATCCCTTTACGATTACTATTATTATTACTATTATATTACATTTGAGCCTCTTCAGTGTGACAAAGTGTTTTACTTATTGTCCAAACTTTTAACCAGCTGTGTACTCATATTTAACAGATTAGCGTGGATGCAGTTTAGCAGATGAATGATCAGCACCCTTTACCACTTTAAGATATGAAAGCAAATGTCCAGCTGTGATATTTCAGTGTCACTAAATATCACTAAGTGTCTCTGTCTCACAAGTGTTGGTCTCGAATCCTCACAGATTTACTGGCGCTGGATCAGAGTAAGACCTTCTACAAGCCCGACTGGTTTGATATCGTGGGAGCAGAGGTGAAGTGCTGCAAGGAGGCGGTGTGTGTCATCGACATGTCCTCCTTCACCAAGTTTGAGCTCACGGTGAGTCCATTCATCCCTTCACCGTCATTTCAGTATGGAAGAAAAAAGTAAAAATAAGTAAGGCAAAAGTTTGACTTTTTATCTCACAATTCTGAGAGGAAAAAATCTGAATTGTGAGTTAAAAAGTTGCAATGACCTTTTTTATTTTTTTACTCAGTGGCTTCCATATATCACCTTCATCAGTCTTCAGATGTCTTGTGTGTGTGTGTGTGTTTCAGTCTGCGGGCGATCAGGCCCTAGTTCTGCTCCAGCGTCTGTGTGCTAATGACCTGGACGTGCCGGTCGGACACATCGTCCACACGGGGATGCTGAACGAGAGAGGCGGCTACGAGAACGACTGCAGCGTGGTGCGCCTCAGCAAAAACAGGTTCGCAAACAGGGACGCTTTCCATAAAGCAGGGCTTTTCGACATGCAGGTTCATGTATTAAAGTACAAAAGATTCATATTATATGGCATTAACCAACTAACCAAGACAGCAGATCCACCTGCGTATGCGAAAGTCTCCAAACCAGACTCTAGATCCAGATCAGTTCATTATTATTGACATCATCCGGTTCTGTCTCCAGTTTCTTCATCATTTCTCCCACGGATCAGCAAGTTCACTGCTGGTCTTGGATTAAGAAGCACATGCCCAACGATCCGCAGCTCCACCTGGAGGACGTCAGCTGGAAGTACACCGGTGAGAAATAATACATCTTTACCAACTGAAGTTACATTGTGTTTTAAATCAGGAAAACCTTCCATTAAAGCTAAGCTAGTTTTTCTTTTTATTATTTTTAAGAATCATGACAGCCATTTCAGTGATTTCTCAGCACAGTGTTGAAAATGTGGGAATCTGTCGTGATGTGATGTGGCAAAGTCACTCATTTCAATAGACTAGCCTTATAAGTGAAGTGCAGAGTAAATGTCAGAAATGAAATGAGCCTTTATGGCCTGGGCTTGTGTGTGTGATGCAGTAATCGGTGTCATGTGATCTGTAGCTCTGAACCTGATTGGCCCGCGAGCCATGGACGTGTTGTCTGAGCTGTCGTACGTGTCCATGACCCCGGAGCACTTCCCCTCGCTCTTCTGTAAGGTGAGGAAAGCCCTTCTGCTGAAAGATCCCTCTTACATTCATGTCTAATAGTGGTCATAACTAATGAGCAACATTTTCAACACAATATATTGTAAAACAAAACAAAAAAAACGTCTGAGGAATGATGCGTTGTTAAAACAAATAAATCTCGTTCAGAGAAGAGCTTATGCTCAGAAAGGGCCCGAACACATCGGACTGCTCTTCAGAGATTAGTATCTAGCGATCGTCATGCCTAACTATTGTAACGGTATTTATTTCAAACCAAATGGTTTCAATGGAAGACGATGTGTTTTCTGTTAGTGACGTGGCCTGTAATCGCCGGGCCAGCCCTAACGCTGAGGAGCGGAGCCGTTATTAATCATTAATCAGCAACACAATGTTCCTCAGACAGCTTTACTCCTCTGCAGCTGTAATGGGCTGATGATCATGATCACTGCATCCCGAGGGACGGGGGGGTCGATGTTAAATGGCACGGTCCCTCCTACGAGAACTGTTCTTGTTGCCTAGCAACAGCTGCTGTTGACGAGCGCAGTAACGCTTTACACTGTCTAAAAACAAAACCGGGTTCACAGCCTTTCTTAATATGATCACATTGGTTATGCTTTATTTGAATGTGTCCTTGTTACAGTGTAATTAAACACTGAAGTACTGAGTAATTTTAATTAGCAACTTGCACTTACTTTAGGGTTAGTTGCATGCAATTATGCATAGTTTACTAAAGCAAGTACAGGACAGGTAACGTGTAACAAGGACACTGTAAAATAAAGTGTTACGGCGTCACCGGTGCACAATGCATCTTGGGATCGTCTGGTAAAGGACCCTCTCACTCTATCCTGAGGCGTTAGTAGGAGTTTTGGAAATGCGACAGTGTTTGATGCGTGTTTGAGCGCTGACTCTGAGTTTCCTCACTCCTGATTGTGTCTTGCAGGAAATGAGTGTGGGATACGCCAACGGCATCAGAGTCATGAGCATGACACACACCGGAGAGCCCGGCTTCATGCTGTATATTCCCATAGAGGTGAGACACACTGACCACTGCAGACTTCAGTGAAATCAACATCTACTGATAAACAGCTGATCAATAAAACCATATTCATGGTACAAACATTAGCTGTGTTTTCATGGACACTAGTAACCCGATAATCGGACCAGTAGCGTAACCATATCAATCGGAATGAATTGGCCAGATCTGATTAAAATTTCATTCGAATTGTAAGGGGTGGTTTATTCCTTTTGTAATCCGATCGAGAGGACATGTCAACAATCGGATTGAAAACCGAAACTGTAAGGACTGCGCATGTGCAATGCTGTTGAAATAGCGTAATGACGTGTGACGCCCTGAACGAGCTGTTCTCCCTGTTGAATTAAGTGTCATAAATGAGTGTCCCGTCATTCTGTAATTCTCTTATCACTCGTCGTCTGTGAAGTGGAGCAGGACAGCCCTCGCCTCAGACTCGCATCCACAGAACACACAGCTTCGGGCACGGGAAGGGGCTTTCCTGATGATAGATACAAGCAGCACGGCTCAACGGTTCAGTGCTCGTCGGTGCATAATTAGGACCCGAAATAGATAAATATTAAGTCTGCTTTTTAAAACAAAGAAAAGGAGGATAGTTAGTGTGCAACAACAGTGGGAAACTCTGTATATTCGTGCCGTGTGCGCATGTCAAAAGATAAAATCCGATCAGAAGCTTTTGTGACATAAACACGCAACCCGATCACTTTTTTAGCGTTCATGTAAACACTACGTTCGGATTCATCAGTCGGAATGAATTCATTCAGATTGAAGCAAAAAGTGTCCATGTAAACGAAGCTACTGACTGTATTATAAGGAGCCATTCACATGGGATGCGTATCGAGACGTGTTTCTAAACGTTCGGCTCAGTGTCATTTTAAACGCGGCACACATTGTGCACAGATCTGTGTGAACGGCACGAATCTCTGTGACCCAGCGTTCTGTTCAAAGCTCTGAGATCTTGCTCTCCTGTTCCCAGTATGCACTGCATGTGTATAACGAGGTGATGTCAGTGGGGCAGAAGTACGGCATCCGTAACGCGGGCTACTACGCTTTACGCAGTCTGCGCATCGAGAAGTTCTTCGCCTTCTGGGGGCAGGATCTGGACTCCTTCACCACACCGCTGGAGTGCGGCCGCGAGTTCAGGGTCAAGTTTGACAAGGTGAGTTTCTGGCACTCTTGAGTTCAGCTCTTTCACATTAGACCTGTACGCAACCTCTCACAGATACCCAGAATGCCCTGAGCAACATGCGAAACAGCTCTCAGAACAGCTTAGCGACTACAACATCCCAGCATGCTGTTCTTAAACCACACGTCTAGCTTATGGTCACTGTTCTGTATGGTAAATAGTTGCTACATTTCAGTTCTGGACGTTTACACTGCAAGAGATATTAATATTGTTGACCAGTTTACTCATGAAGGTTGGTAATCCAGAGCTCGATGTTGGGGTTTATTCAGCTCAACGCCACAGAAACACACACCACAGACACACACACCACAGACACACACACCACAGACACAATTAGGGGTGGGGGAAAAAATCGATTCTTAGATGAATCGCGATTCGGGACGTGGACGATTCTGAATCGATTCACAAATGTCAAAAATCGATTTTCTAAAAAAAAAAAATTCTAATAACGTAACATTGACGGAACGCAAAAGGCGGAACTCTGAAGCGGACGTGCACGTGCGCGGACAGTCTGTGGCGTGCACATAACAGAGACGCGCACATAACGGACGCATGATGGCTGAGCGCCAAATGTGCAATGCCAGTCACAAAAAGTTACATTTTGACTGTAAGTTACTCTCTGCAGATGTTCATTCACTTTCTTTGTATAAGCTGTTTTTGATTGTGGTATACAGCAAACATTTCAAGTCATAACTCTTTATTATTTAGTTGTGTATAAGTCAAGAGCAACTTTGTATGTTACTAATTATTCAGAATATGCATAAGTCCACAAGCATTATACGTTATGATAGCTTTTGGTACATAATTCTATATTTTTGAACGAAAACTGTTTGTGAATTTGCTACAGCAAAATGTTTTTTTTGTCTGAAGGATTATATTGCTCATTGGAAATAACAAGAGGATGTTGGTTAGAAGTCTATTATTAAATGCTACTATGCTAGAGATTCAGAATATGCTGAAGTTTGTATTAATTTACTACAAGTACTCTGCTAGTACAAGCACACATTTATTTTCCTGTTGGTTCTCAGCAATGTTGGGACATATGCTGGCAAATGTAACCTTACAGTTGACTTGCCAAATCACTTCCATTTGTTTTATTACTAAAATTAATATAGGAAGTGTAACGAATACGACTCTGGGTAAATTTGAATTAGCTCAAGAACCTAGGGAATTTTGGAAATATTAATAACTATGACTCATGGTCATAATTCATAAGTCGCATGTACATTTATTTTATCAATTATCGAGACTATCTTGTTCTGTGACTGGTCTGACCGACATTTAATTCGTCCAGCGAAATAAATGTAAAATCATTACAGTCAAGAAGAGATATTCACAAACTTCAAGAGAGTTTCATGTCCTGGCCACGGACATCAACTTCCTGAGTTTATTAATTGAAACTACTCAAGTAGTCTATATTTCGAGCTTGTAGCTTAAGATCTTTTAAAGTTTCATTGACTTATAAGGTGGATTTCCAAACACAGAGGCAGTGAAAAGTATTTATGAATTTTAATAAATGCAAAACTAGAGATTATGAGCTACGAATATACACGTACGTAAAAATGCAAACAATAAACAAACAACATATAACCAAACAATAACATAAGTGATCAGAATGAAATGAAAGAAAGAAAGAAAGAAAAGAGAAGAGGAAGAAGGGGAACTTAATTCACAGTCCTAAGAGATAGACACCAGGAAAACAGCTTTTATCAACTCAATATACTTGCAGTATTCTGTGCTCTTTCAGTGCGATGCTGGAAAAGGGGACGCGCGCGTGCGCGTGTCCGGCTGGTTGGCGTCTGGCTTCGTCTTCTGGGTCGTTTCGCAAGACGATGTAAAGGCTTACTTGAATTTAAGTTACCGCGAAAGTTAGGTTCGTCTCCCGGGATGGGAGAGGTTTCAGATCTTGGTTGCAGAGACGGCAGGCTTTTTCATGGTGCGGGCCATGTGTCCGTCCGAAGAGAAGGCCGGAGCCTTTCAGATGTTTCTTGGAGCCGTGGAGAAGAGGATGAAGAGGGAAGAGTGGGGGTCTCTTCCTTTTAACAGACAATCTGTTTACGCCTTGTTTTGTGACAGAGCGAATCAAACTTCTAATCTGTAGCGGGAAGACGTCTTCTTTGTGTGAAGAAAAACACGCCCCCTCTTACCATATGTCTTATGAGGGAAAGGTTTCATACTTCCTCTTAAGATTGTACATACAGAATAATACATTTTACTGTAATCTAATACATATATATATTTCCGTGAGATCACTACGATTAGAATGATACCAGACATGGTGTACGGACATGGGAATACAGATATGCATTTCTAATGTAGGATTCTGAGCATTTTAAGAGTCAATGGATTTCTATGATAGAACATAGAAAATCTCAATCTGCCATGGAAATTATACACACATAAAAATACATATGAAAAACATGGTTCTTGGATCGCCTGTGTGGAAGTGTATGGAATGTGGGCTTGCAGGAAAAGGATGAGCTGCAGCTTTGGAACCATAAAGGTTTATGACCAGGTCGAGGTCGTATTACAAGACACTATTGAGTGATTTTCTTTCAATGAACCTTCAGAAGTAAAGATTTTACTCTAGCAAGTCGCACCTCTATTATAAATTTGTAATGAATGGTAAAATGACATTTTACTATGTGGAAGTCCATATATGGAAATGTGCTTCAGTTGCATCTCGTGGTGGGTTTCTGGTTGAAAGTCCACGAGTGTGTGTGTGTGTGTGTGTGTGTGTGTGTGTTCTGGAATGTCCTGAGGCTGTAAAATCACAGGAAGTCCATGCCGAACTAGGGGGGTTTTACAAAGGGGGTCTTAAAAACAGGGTCCTCTTTATGGCTCAAATGTCCCTCTGGGGAAATTATTAACCAGACGATGTGTTTTGACGTCACATGATTCCTTAATTTGAAAAGCAGATGCCATTGTTGCTACATAATCCCCCCTGTTGTTAGACGAAATCCGGGATGGACTTCGTCGAACAACAAGTAGGCACAATGGATGGCAGGTGGCTCATGACGATCAAATAGCGGGTGGTTGCTAGGCTGATGATTCAGCTCAAGTGAGGTTGAGGTGGTCGATGTCGTGGGACCCCCCCCTTTTTCACGGTTCGTAGGAACTCGCCAGACACGGCTTTGTGAGCTTGGCTGTGGATGCTCACGTCTTGTTGAGTCTGGTACAGGATGAAAGCCAAGACGAGTGTCGGGGCGTGGTCGGTGACCGTGGAGATGCCCATCACAGTGTTAGACTTCCTGAGTGTGAGTCTTGCCTTGGTGATCAGGAGTCGGGGGTGTTCTCTCTTAATGCGATGCCGGATGCCGGACCTGGTGATGTCCGATTGTGGCTGCTTTCTCGCGAACCACCACAGCATCCTGTTGGAGGAAAAAGAGAGAGAGAGAGAAAGGGAGGAAAAATTTCAGCGATGGATGTTCTTGGTTGACTAGGGCATCTTGTTGCTTCGCTGAGGTTGGTATGCCACGTGCTTCGATGTGCCATGAGTGGCGTTGGAGCATCATTGTTGGCATAGGAAAGGTCTGTTCATCAGAGGCCCGCATGACCTTCTTTGTACACAGCGGAGGTAGTGTAAGCGGCTCTGAGGCGTGCAGTGTAGTTGGTAAAGTTTGTTCGTGCTGTGTAGTCACTGCAATCGTGATGGTGGTAGGTATGTGGCGCAGACATTGGTCTGGTTGCACAGCTGCAGGTCAGAGATGACCTTGAAGCAGCAGGTGTCAGTGTTCGTTTTCTGTGTCGGTGTCAGACGTGGCTGCACTGTCTTCATCTGTTGTGTAAGAAGACTCGGGCTCATCAGGGTTCTGGAGAGAGTGGCTATAGGTTTGACGGTCAGGGCTTGGAGTTCTGGACGGCGGGTGATGCTGGTTCCAGAATCTTTCTGAGCGCTCGGTCCGACGCTTTGGATGAGCACCGTCACAGTCGTGCTGCCACCTGCTGTCTGGCTCTGAGCAGTGCTCAGAGACGGAGTAAATTGTGTGTGTTTCGACAGTCTTTTCATCCATAGCCCTTTGCTTGGTGTAAGCCTTGTGGGCTAAGTCTCTGAGTTTTCGAGTAGACATGGTTCGTGGGCAGACGAGCACACCGAGATGTTTACTCACGCTGCTATGTAGATTCCGCAGAAATAACGTTCTAAAGTTCACATCTTCTTCCATACCTGGGGTGTCGGTTGCTCCGAAAAACGTTTGTCGGAGTCGGCCATAATAGGAGTTTGGGTGTTCAAGTCGGGCCTGTTTCACGTCGAGGGCCGTGATAAACCCTTGGTCAGATTCTGGGTCAGAGAATTCATGGATCAAAGCTTGTCGCAGTTGCTTGTAATCTGCTTTGACAGCCTCTGGTTGTCGATCCAGGAAGCTACGCACTTCTCTATTTGCGGTGATTCGTAACAAGTAGAACTTGTCCCAAGCTGTCACGTTAGCGACAGTTTGCAGGTGAAAATCAATGTCTTGAAGGTAAGAATGAACACTGTGGTCTCCGGCAAACGTAGGAATGTTTCTGGCCAGCTTGTCAAGGCTGGTTGGACGAGAGCTGTTGCTGGGGGCCCAATCCGTCTGGAGAGGATTCTGACCCTTTACAGCTCTTGGTATTTGGCTGACAGGCGAGGTGTTGTGCAGTGGGCTTTCGCCCCCCTTTTCAGCTCTGGGTGTGTGGCTGAAAGGTGCGGACTCGCTGGAAGGGGGAAACGGTGTGAGATGTTCTTCCCCTTCCCTGTCACTGTTAAGTCTGTAAGCATGTCTCAGTTCTCTGCGAACCATGTCTAGTTCGTCTTCGAGATCGTGTCTCTGTTGAGCGAGCTCATGGATTTTAGTCTCTGCTCTCTCAAGGAGGGCTTCAGCCTGTTGGAGCCTTTCGTTGAGTTCCTTCCGGGTGAGTTCCTCCGACTGTTGTCTTTGGTCTGTGTGCCGATGAAGATCGTCTAGGGCATTTTGAAGTCTTTCAACTTCCTGTTGTAGCGTTGTGTCCGTCTCGTCCTCTTCCTCGGTCAGGGAGAGGAGCTGGTCTAGATGGCTCTGTGTGTGTGCTCGGTCCTCCAGGGCCTCTGTGGCCTGGAGCTGTAGTGCGGCTGTCTTTTGCTGCAGGTCGGCGTTGCTCCTTTCGCTGTCCCGGGCCCTGGCGACGAGTTTGAGTGCAAGGTTTCCGAAGATTTTGGACAGCTGCTCGTGGCTGTATGTCTGGGCTGGATCATGGGACTCGAACTGGCTCAGGTCTGTGTCCCGTTGCTCTTGGCTCGAGCGATGTGGGTCCTGGGGCAGCACGGTCTTTGTTATGTCCCTCAGCCATGCCTCAAGGTCGTCCCAGCGGACTGCAGGACAGGGTGAGCTCGACATCTCGGCTTACTGTTGGCGAGAGAAGCACAGCACACACAAAAAGAGACAAAATGCAAGTTTGTTTTAGGGTCAAATGAGCTATACTCATACGGGCTAGGCCGTTTATGAGAATTTCGGGCTAACTGATGCCGACAGTTAGCGGAGCCAATTTCGTGGGTATGGCTAAACCCACAATAGAGATTTTGACAGGCGGTAGCCTGGGAGTCGTCTAAAGACGCCCGCTTGGATTGTTTACTCTATTATTCAGCTTTCCTGGGGTCTCTCTTAGGTTCTGTATGTAATGAAATGAGAGAAACAAATCACAACAGAATAGAGAAAGACAAAGTTAGAGGTAGGGAAGAAAAGGGGAAACACAACACAAGGAAGTGAATTGATCTGCAATGAAACGTCACAAACAATAACACGGAGAGTGTTATATAGCAAAGTAAAAAAAAAAATTAAAGAGGCCTAAGCCTATTAACACTGCTAGAGTTATCGGGACAGGACCTCGAAAGAAGGTGTGTCTTAGAGAGAAAAAGGTGGGCCAAGCACTTAAAATACACCAGGAGGAATATCTAGTATTCTGTGGTTCATAATAAGTGGATGGGTTCTATCAAATTTTAGTTACCTGAGGTGAATAGAGGTCATCCAGGTGGAAACCAGTGATGACGTCTCAATCACCACAGTGCACTGACTGAGTCCTGCCCATAGATACACAATAAGGGATTAAGAGGTTGGACTTAATGTGAATTAAGGCTTTCTGGTTTCATCAAATTGGGTAAATATGTATGCAGGAGTCAGAGGCAAAGGCTTTACTAAAATAGTGATACAACAAAAAAATTATGATAACTGATGGTGATTTATCAGAATAACCTACCCCACCCCCCCCTTTGGAGAAAAGAGGGAAGAGAAAAAAAATTATCAATGAAATAAAATGTGAATAACAACACAGGCTTGAGACGCAGGCAGAGGGATAGGCCCCGGCAGTGGGTTTGTGCCACTAGGGTGAGGGCCGTATGTCTTCTCAGTGGTCTTCCCTGGCTGATTAGACACAATTTTGAATTAAAATTCAAACTAGTTTGAATTGAAATTCAACTAAGCATGCAAGGGGAGGTTCAAAATAATAAAAATAAGGAAGGAAAGAAAATTAGAATGATGACAGTGACGTATCAATACTAAAATTAATTAAACTGAAATTCAGAATGACTTCCCATAATCCTTACAATAACACTGAAGTTATTAGTATTGATTATAAAAATAATCAAACGAAAAGGGTAGCAATGAGACACTTCAATTGCAGACTGGGTTAAACAGATATTGATAAGTCGACCCAAGATGGCCACACGGTGGCGTGCTTCTTCCTAGGTGGACCTATCAATGAACTGAGTGAAACAAATCCAAGTTTTTAATTCGAAAAGTTTTCTTTTTTTCGAACTTAACTTAAAGTGTGACAGTCGAAAACAGAAAAAGGAATTGTCTAACTCCAAATAATATCAGCATAAGCTAAGCTTGAATGCAGTTAAGTATTTGAGAGAGAAACTGAATGCAGAGAGGAAAAGAACTTGAAAGCAGGTGTTATCTTAGAACGCCACCAGAGGGCGTAATTGCGCTCGCGCAGGCTGACGTCAGTGGGAGGCGACGCTCACGTAGGATGACGTCGGTGGGGCGCGCGTGATTTGAGAACTGCCACGCACCTAGAGGCTGCCCTCTAGTGTCGGTGACGTGATTCAGCAATTTAGACAGCAGATTTTTATCTGTGGAAATCACGAGTATTTCGCGCTCTGTTGCATGCGGAAAATGCGAGTTTCACAACATGTAACTACAGGGATTACACATTTATATTACACATTTACATTACACATTGAGACGGTTTTAGCATAAGAAAAGGGACTATCATCTTTTCTTAATTCATAAAACTGGTCTTCAATTACACATTAGATATAAAACGGTTTACATAAAAACAGGTATTAAAACTTCTTGTTTTAATCACTAGAAACTGTGAGCAAACAGGCATTAAACATCTGTTTACTTAAGCTGTGAGCACAACGGGCATCAAAACAGCTGTGAGCATTAATTATCATTTGCTCATCTCCCATAAGCATTAATCAAAATAGCAATTTTATGATTTTTGCGTAGGTTTACGAAATTGGATCGCGAGGCCAATTTCTGACCAGGAGTTTAACGTTAACGTATTATCATAAGGCCTATTACGACTGAAACTGAGGCACTGCCCAGGTCAGATTTACGCCTTCGTCCTAAAAGAGATCCTTCGTCTTCATTTAGTCGGTTTAAATCATATTACATGTACTAACTGTAAAGAGTTTTGCTTCGTCTTTACAGAGACACAATGTAATGTCATGAACTGCAGTTTTAGCTCTTAACAGTGATTAAAAATGCTTAGACATTTTTGAAACTGTTAATTTGAAAAGCTGAGCTGGCTTTGTGCCTAACGTCAGCTGAGTGAGTTCGCTTTATAGCGACTTACCTCACAATTCAAAACGCGCGTGTAACGTTACAATTATTAATACCAATAATACACATTCACTGAAACTGAATTTGTTCCACCAAATAAAGTTTGAAACTGCCTAAAATAACTCCACCAAAACATGTAACGAATACGACTCTGGGTAAATTTGAATTAGCTCAAGAACCTAGGGAATTTTGGAAATATTAATAACTATGACTCATGGTCATAATTCATAAGTCGCATGTACATTTATTTTATCAATTATCGAGACTATCTTGTTCTGTGACTGGTCTGACCGACATTTAATTCGTCCAGCGAAATAAATGTAAAATCATTACAGTCAAGAAGAGATATTCACAAACTTCAAGAGAGTTTCATGTCCTGGCCACGGACATCAACTTCCTGAGTTTATTAATTGAAACTACTCAAGTAGTCTATATTTCGAGCTTGTAGCTTAAGATCTTTTAAAGTTTCATTGACTTATAAGGTGGATTTCCAAACACAGAGGCAGTGAAAAGTATTTATGAATTTTAATAAATGCAAAACTAGAGATTATGAGCTACGAATATACACGTACGTAAAAATGCAAACAATAAACAAACAACATATAACCAAACAATAACATAAGTGATCAGAATGAAATGAAAGAAAGAAAGAAAGAAAAGAGAAGAGGAAGAAGGGGAACTTAATTCACAGTCCTAAGAGATAGACACCAGGAAAACAGCTTTTATCAACTCAATATACTTGCAGTATTCTGTGCTCTTTCAGTGCGATGCTGGAAAAGGGGACGCGCGCGTGCGCGTGTCCGGCTGGTTGGCGTCTGGCTTCGTCTTCTGGGTCGTTTCGCAAGACGATGTAAAGGCTTACTTGAATTTAAGTTACCGCGAAAGTTAGGTTCGTCTCCCGGGATGGGAGAGGTTTCAGATCTTGGTTGCAGAGACGGCAGGCTTTTTCATGGTGCGGGCCATGTGTCCGTCCGAAGAGAAGGCCGGAGCCTTTCAGATGTTTCTTGGAGCCGTGGAGAAGAGGATGAAGAGGGAAGAGTGGGGGTCTCTTCCTTTTAACAGACAATCTGTTTACGCCTTGTTTTGTGACAGAGCGAATCAAACTTCTAATCTGTAGCGGGAAGACGTCTTCTTTGTGTGAAGAAAAACACGCCCCCTCTTACCATATGTCTTATGAGGGAAAGGTTTCATACTTCCTCTTAAGATTGTACATACAGAATAATACATTTTACTGTAATCTAATACATATATATATTTCCGTGAGATCACTACGATTAGAATGATACCAGACATGGTGTACGGACATGGGAATACAGATATGCATTTCTAATGTAGGATTCTGAGCATTTTAAGAGTCAATGGATTTCTATGATAGAACATAGAAAATCTCAATCTGCCATGGAAATTATACACACATAAAAATACATATGAAAAACATGGTTCTTGGATCGCCTGTGTGGAAGTGTATGGAATGTGGGCTTGCAGGAAAAGGATGAGCTGCAGCTTTGGAACCATAAAGGTTTATGACCAGGTCGAGGTCGTATTACAAGACACTATTGAGTGATTTTCTTTCAATGAACCTTCAGAAGTAAAGATTTTACTCTAGCAAGTCGCACCTCTATTATAAATTTGTAATGAATGGTAAAATGACATTTTACTATGTGGAAGTCCATATATGGAAATGTGCTTCAGTTGCATCTCGTGGTGGGTTTCTGGTTGAAAGTCCACGAGTGTGTGTGTGTGTGTGTGTGTGTGTGTGTTCTGGAATGTCCTGAGGCTGTAAAATCACAGGAAGTCCATGCCGAACTAGGGGGGTTTTACAAAGGGGGTCTTAAAAACAGGGTCCTCTTTATGGCTCAAATGTCCCTCTGGGGAAATTATTAACCAGACGATGTGTTTTGACGTCACATGATTCCTTAATTTGAAAAGCAGATGCCATTGTTGCTACAGAAGTATTGGAAGTAAGTTCGTTATGGGTCATCATAAATACTTTGCTTTAAAAGTACCAAGTAAAAACATTTTTTCAATGTTTTTGATAAAAGGCACTTCCCTGAGAATTGAACTTAATAAATGTGAAAAAGACACTTTAATGTCTGTCATTATGTTTGTCATTCTGTATAGCAAAAAGCAGATGAGAGTAGATCATGATCAGAAACCTGAAATCATTATGAATAAAATCGAATTGTTTTTAATCGAAAATCTTTTTGAATCGAAAATCGATTTTGAATCGAATCGTGGCCTCAAGAATCGGAATCGAATCGAATCGTGAGATGGTAAAAGATTCCCACCCCTAGACACGATGAAGTGCATTCTGCTGGACAGCGCTGATTAACCCTTGTGTCGAGCTGAAAATCATTTACCTAATTTGCTGTTTCAGTTCAAAAATGGCTGGTAAATCTCCTATTATTATCATTATGCCATATTATTATATTATTGTATTCAACTCGTTTTCTTTCAGTTAACACAGGTGTTGTATTTCTTTTTGGATCTGATTGATCTGAGTTGATGCTCCTCACCTTATTCACCTAAAAAACAGAGGGTTCATTCTCTGAATAATGCTTTTGGACTGTATTTTTATACATAACAATCTAACATTAAATATCAGATTTACACTTTACACATTTTGCGGTACGTTTCACAGAAAACGGCTAGAGAAGGACCAGACAAGACGAAACTCAAATTGATAGTTTACTCAAATATTGAAAATCCTGTCATCATACTCACAATCATGTTGGTTTAAACCCATAAGTCTTTCATTCATCTTTAGACACATCATTTCTGTCCATTTATTGAAAGACATAAAAGTAATCCGTATGATTCAGGCTGTTTCGAAAGCTCAAACGTGCGCGCAAGCATGAGAACCAGTGAGGTTTGTTCTTGCGCGTGACACACACGTTGGAGCTTCCGTTAACCATAATATGTGCTTTATGTATTTATATGTGAAAAAACTGCAACATTTTAATTTGTTTATCATATAAAGCCGCCGATCGCATCTTGTTAGAAGACTTGGACTGAACCTGCTCGCTCCGTGCAACGCTTAAGGTGAAGTTTTGCAAACCTTATGTAACACTTAGAACAATGGCAGTTAAGGGGCTTTATGCAACACTTAGCGTTTTTTAAGAGATTACTTAAGGGTTTCTTTAGGTGAAACGTCAATTTCCCTTAAGTATCTGTTTTTCCCTTAAGTAACACTTAACGGTTGTATTTTAAGGGAAACCTAAGGGAGTTTCAAATAGCAAGGGCAAATAACACTTGTACTTTATGCAACCTGGCACTGACCTCTGAAACGATCCTCATAATGTGTGTGTTCTCATATCTTAACTGTTCCTCACACACTGATCTCTCTCCTGTAGGACACAGGGTTCCTCACACACTGATCTCTCTCTGCTGTAGGACACAGGGTTCCTCACACACTGATCTCTCTCTGCTGTAGGACACAGGGTTCCTCACACACTGATCTCTCTCTGCTGTAGGACACAGGGTTCCTCACACACTGATCTCTCTCTGCTGTAGGACACAGGGTTCCTCACACACTGATCTCTCTCTCCTGTAGGACACAGGGTTCCTCACACACTGATCTCTCTCTCTCCTGTAGGACACAGGGTTCCTCACACACTGATCTCTCTCTGCTGTAGGACACAGGGTTCCTCACACACTGATCTCTCTCTCCTGTAGGACACAGGGTTCCTCACACACTGATCTCTCTCTCCTGTAGGACACAGGGTTCCTCACACACTGATCTCTCTCTGCTGTAGGACACAGGGTTCCTCACACACTGATCTCTCTCTCCTGTAGGACACAGGGTTCCTCACACACTGATCTCTCTCTCCTGTAGGACACATGGTTCCTCACACACTGATCTCTCTCTGCTGTAGGAAACAGGGTTCCTCACACACTGATCTCTCTCTGCTGTAGGACACATGGTTCCTCACACACTGATCTCTCTCTCCTGTAGGACACATGGTTCCTCACACACTGATCTCTCTCTCCTGTAGGACACAGGGTTCCTCACACACTGATCTCTCTCTCCTGTAGGACACATGGTTCCTCACACACTGATCTCTCTCTGCTGTAGGACACATGGTTCCTCACACACTGATCTCTCTCTCCTGTAGGACACAGGGTTCCTCACACACTGATCTCTCTCTCCTGTAGGACACAGGGTTCCTCACACACTGATCTCTCTCTCCTGTAGGACACAGGGTTCCTCACACACTGATCTCTCTCTCCTGTAGGACACAGGGTTCCTCACACACTGATCTCTCTCTCCTGTAGGACACAGGGTTCCTCACACACTGATCTCTCTCTCCTGTAGGACACAGGGTTCCTCACACACTGATCTGTCTCTGCTGTAGGACACATGGTTCCTCACACACTGATCTCTCTCTCCTGTAGGACACAGGGTTCCTCACACACTGATCTCTCTCTGCTGTAGGAAACAGGGTTCCTCACACCCTGATCTCTCTCTGCTGTAGGACACATGGTTCCTCACACACTGATCTCTCTCTCCTGTAGGACACAGGGTTCCTCACACACTGATCTCTCTCTGCTGTAGGACACAGGGTTCCTCACACACTGATCTCTCTCTCCTGTAGGACACAGGGTTCCTCACACACTGATCTCTCTCTGCTGTAGGACACAGGGTTCCTCACACACTGATCTCTCTCTCCTGTAGGACACAGGGTTCCTCACACACTGATCTCTCTCTGCTGTAGGACACAGGGTTCCTCACACACTGATCTCTCTCTGCTGTAGGACACAGGGTTCCTCACACACTGATCTCTCTCTCCTGTAGGAAACAGGGTTCCTCACACACTGATCTCTCTCTGCTGTAGGACACAGGGTTCCTCACACACTGATCTCTCTCTCCTGTAGGACACAGGGTTCCTCACACACTGATCTCTCTCTGCTGTAGGACACAGGGTTCCTCACACACTGATCTCTCTCTCCTGTAGGACACAGGGTTCCTCACACACTGATCTCTCTCTCCTGTAGGACACAGGGTTCCTCACACACTGATCTCTCTCTGCTGTAGGACACAGGGTTCCTCACACACTGATCTCTCTCTGCTGTAGGACACAGGGTTCCTCACACACTGATCTCTCTCTGCTGTAGGACACAGGGTTCCTCACACACTGATCTCTCTCTCCTGTAGGACACAGGGTTCCTCACACACTGATCTCTCTCTGCTGTAGGACACAGGGTTCCTCACACACTGATCTCTCTCTGCTGTAGGACACAGGGTTCCTCACACACTGATCTCTCTCTCCTGTAGGACACAGGGTTCCTCACACACTGATCTCTCTCTCCTGTAGGACACAGGGTTCCTCACACACTGATCTCTCTCTGCTGTAGGACACAGGGTTCCTCACACACTGATCTCTCTCTGTCTCCTGTAAGACACAGGGTTCCTCACACACTGATCTCTCTCTGTCTCCTGTAGGACACACGGTTCCTCACACACTGATCTCTCTCTCCTGTAGGAAACAGGGTTCATCACACACTGATCTCTCTCTGTCTCCTGTAGGACACATGGTTCCTCACACACTGATCTCTCTCTGCTGTAGGACACAGGGTTCCTCACACACTGATCTCTCTCTGCTGTAGGACACAGGGTTCCTCACACACTGATCTCTCTCTCTCTCCTGTAGGACACATGGTTCCTCACACACTGATCTCTCTCTCTGCTGTAGGACACAGGGTACCTCACACACTGATCTCTCTCTCCTGTAGGAAACAGGGTTCCTCACACACTGATCTCTCTCTCCTGTAGGACACATGGTTCCTCACACACTGATCTCTCTCCTGTAGGACACATGGTTCCTCACACACTGATCTCTCTCCTGTAGGACACAGGGTTCCTCACACACCGATCTCTCTGCTGTAGGACACAGGGTTCCTCACACACTGATCTCTCTCCTGTAGGACACAGGGTTCCTCACACACTGATCTCTCCCTGCTGTAGGAAACAGGGTTCCTCACACACTGATCTCTCTCTCCTGTAGGACACATGGTTCCTCACACACTGATCTCTCTCCTGTAGGACATATGGTTCCTCACACACTGATCTCTCTCCTGTAGGACACAGGGTTCCTCACACACCGATCTCTCTCTGCTGTAGGACACAGGGTTCCTCACACACTGATCTCTCTCTCCTGTAGGACACAGGGTTCCTCACACACTGATCTCTCTCTGCTGTAGGACACAGGGTTCCTCACACACTGATCTCTCTCTCCTGTAGGACACAGGGTTCCTCACACACTGATCTCTCTCTGCTGTAGGACACAGGGTTCCTCACACACTGATCTCTCTCTGCTGTAGGACACAGGGTTCCTCACACACTGATCTCTCTCTCCTGTAGGACACAGGGTTCCTCACACACTGATCTCTCTCTGCTGTAGGACACAGGGTTCCTCACACACTGATCTCTCTCTGCTGTAGGACACAGGGTTCCTCACACACTGATCTCTCTCTCCTGTAGGACACAGGGTTCCTCACACACTGATCTCTCTCTCCTGTAGGACACAGGGTTCCTCACACACTGATCTCTCTCTGCTGTAGGACACAGGGTTCCTCACACACTGATCTCTCTCCTGTAGGACACATGGTTCCTCACACACTGATCTCTCTCCTGTAGGACACAGGGTTCCTCACACACCGATCTCTCTGCTGTAGGACACAGGGTTCCTCACACACTGATCTCTCTCCTGTAGGACACAGGGTTCCTCACACACTGATCTCTCCCTGCTGTAGGAAACAGGGTTCCTCACACACTGATCTCTCTCTCCTGTAGGACACATGGTTCCTCACACACTGATCTCTCTCCTGTAGGACATATGGTTCCTCACACACTGATCTCTCTCCTGTAGGACACAGGGTTCCTCACACACCGATCTCTCTCTGCTGTAGGACACAGGGTTCCTCACACACTGATCTCTCTCTCCTGTAGGACACAGGGTTCCTCACACACTGATCTCTCTCTGCTGTAGGACACAGGGTTCCTCACACACTGATCTCTCTCTCCTGTAGGACACAGGGTTCCTCACACACTGATCTCTCTCTGCTGTAGGACACAGGGTTCCTCACACACTGATCTCTCTCTGCTGTAGGACACAGGGTTCCTCACACACTGATCTCTCTCTCCTGTAGGACACAGGGTTCCTCACACACTGATCTCTCTCTGCTGTAGGACACAGGGTTCCTCACACACTGATCTCTCTCTGCTGTAGGACACAGGGTTCCTCACACACTGATCTCTCTCTGCTGTAGGACACAGGGTTCCTCACACACTGATCTCTCTCTGCTGTAGGACACAGGGTTCCTCACACACTGATCTCTCTCTGCTGTAGGACACAGGGTTCCTCACACACTGATCTCTCTCTCCTGTAGGACACAGGGTTCCTCACACACTGATCTCTCTCTGCTGTAGGACACAGGGTTCCTCACACACTGATCTCTCTCTCTCTCCTGTAGGACACATGGTTCCTCACACACTGATCTCTCTCTCTGCTGTAGGACACAGGGTACCTCACACACTGATCTCTCTCTCCTGTAGGAAACAGGGTTCCTCACACACTGATCTCTCTCTCCTGTAGGACACATGGTTCCTCACACACTGATCTCTCTCCTGTAGGACACATGGTTCCTCACACACTGATCTCTCTCCTGTAGGACACAGGGTTCCTCACACACCGATCTCTCTGCTGTAGGACACAGGGTTCCTCACACACTGATCTCTCTCCTGTAGGACACAGGGTTCCTCACACACTGATCTCTCCCTGCTGTAGGAAACAGGGTTCCTCACACACTGATCTCTCTCTCCTGTAGGACACATGGTTCCTCACACACTGATCTCTCCCTGCTGTAGGAAACAGGGTTCCTCACACACTGATCTCTCTCTGCTGTAGGACACAGGGTTCCTCACACACTGATCTCTCTCTCCTGTAGGACACAGGGTTCCTCACACACTGATCTCTCTCCTGCAGGACACACGGTTCCTCACACACTGATCTCTCTCTCCTGTAGGACACATGGTTCATCACACACTGATCTCTCTCTGCTGTAGGACACAGGGTTCCTCACACACTGATCTCTCTCTCCTGTAGGACACAGGGTTCCTCACACACTGATCTCTCTCCTGCAGGACACATGGTTCCTCTCACACTGATCTCTCTCTCCTGTAGGACACATGGTTCATCACACACTGATCTCTCTCTGCTGTAGGACACAGGGTTCCTCACACACTGATCTCTCTCTCCTGTAGGACACAGGGTTCCTCACACACTGATCTCTCTCCTGTAGGACACACGGTTCCTCACACACTGATCTCTCTCTCCTGTAGGAAACAGGGTTCCTCACACACTGATCTCTCTCTGCTGTAGGACACATGGTTCCTCACACACTGATCTCTCTCTCCTGTAGGACACATGGTTCCTCACACACTGATCTCTCTCTGCTGTAGGAAACAGGGTTCCTCACACACTGATCTCTCTCTGCTGTAGGACACATGGTTCCTCACACACTGATCTCTCTCTCTGCTGTAGGACACAGGGTTCCTCACACACTGATCTCTCTCTCCTGTAGGAAACAGGGTTCCTCACACACTGATCTCTCTCTCCTGTAGGACACAGGGTTCCTCACACACTGATCTCTCTCCTGTAGGACACATGGTTCCTCACACACTGATCTCTCTCCTGTAGGACACAGGGTTCCTCACACACCGATCTCTCTGCTGTAGGACACAGGGTTCCTCACACACTGATCTCTCTCCTGTAGGACACAGGGTTCCTCACACACTGATCTCTCCCTGCTGTAGGAAACAGGGTTCCTCACACACTGATCTCTCTCTCCTGTAGGACACATGGTTCCTCACACACTGATCTCTCTCCTGTAGGAAACAGGGTTCCTCACACACTGATCTCTCTCTCCTGTAGGACACAGGGTTCCTCACACACTGATCTCTCTCCTGTAGGACACAGGGTTCCTCACACACTGATCTCTCTCTCCTGTAGGACACAGGGTTCCTCACACACTGATCTCTCTCTGCTGTAGGAAACAGGGTTCCTCACACACTGATCTCTCTCTGCTGTAGGACACATGGTTCCTCACACACTGATCTCTCTCTCCTGTAGGACACATGGTTCCTCACACACTGATCTCTCTCTGCTGTAGGACACAGGGTTCCTCACACACTGATCTCTCTCCTGTAGGACACAGGGTTCCTCACACACTGATCTCTCTCTCCTGTAGGAAACAGGGTTCCTCACACACTGATCTCTCTCTCTGCTGTAGGACACATGGTTCCTCACACACTGATCTCTCTCTCCTGTAGGACACATGGTTCCTCACACACTGATCTCTCTCTGCTGTAGGACACATGGTTCCTCACACACTGATCTCTCTCTCCTGTAGGACACATGGTTCCTCACACACTGATCTCTCTCTGCTGTAGGAAACATGGTTCCTCACACACTGATCTCTCTCTGCTGTAGGACACAGGGTTCCTCACACACTGATCTCTCTCTGCTGTAGGAAACAGGGTTCCTCACACACTGATCTCTCTCTGCTGTAGGAAACAGGGTTCCTCACACACTGATCTCTCTCTCCTGTAGGACACAGGGTTCCTCACACACTGATCTCTCTCTCCTGTAGGACACAGGGTTCCTCACACACTGATCTCTCTCTCCTGTAGGACACAGGGTTCCTCACACACTGATCTCTCTCTGCTGTAGGACACACGGTTCCTCACACACTGATCTCTCTCTGCTGTAGGACATACGGTTCCTCACACACTGATCTCTCTCTCCTGTAGGACACAGGGTTCCTCACACACTGATCTCTCTGCTGTAGGAAACAGGGTTCCTCACACACTGATCTCTCTCTGCTGTAGGACACACGGTTCCTCACACACTGATCTCTCTCTCCTGTAGGACACATGGTTCCTCACACACTGATCTCTCTCCTGTAGGAAACAGGGTTCCTCACACACTGATCTCTCTCTCCTGTAGGACACAGGGTTCCTCACACACTGATCTCTCTCTGCTGTAGGACACATGGTTCCTCACACACTGATCTCTCTCTCCTGTAGGACACATGGTTCCTCACACACTGATCTCTCTCTGCTGTAGGACACATGGTTCCTCACACACTGATCTCTCTCTGCTGTAGGACACATGGTTCCTCTCACACTGATCTCTCTCTCCTGTAGGACACATGGTTCCTCACACACTGATCTCTCTCTGCTGTAGGACACATGGTTCCTCACACACTGATCTCTCTCTCCTGTAGGACACAGGGTTCCTCACACACTGATCTCTCTCCTGTAGGACACAGGGTTCCTCACACACTGATCTCTCTCTGCTGTAGGACACAGGGTTCCTCACACACTGATCTCTCTCTGCTGTAGGACACAGGGTTCCTCACACACTGATCTCTCTCTGCTGTAGGACACATGGTTCCTCACACACTGATCTCTCTCTCCTGTAGGACACATGGTTCCTCACACACTGATCTCTCTCTCCTGTAGGACACATGGTTCCTCACACACTGATCTCTCTCTGCTGTAGGACACATGGTTCCTCACACACTGATCTCTCTCTCCTGTAGGACACATGGTTCCTCACACACTGATCTCTCTCTGCTGTAGGACACAGGGTTCCTCACACACTGATCTCTCTCCTGTAGGACACAGGGTTCCTCACACACCGATCTCTCTGCTGTAGGACACAGGGTTCCTCACACACTGATCTCTCTCCTGTAGGACACAGGGTTCCTCACACACTGATCTCTCTCCTGTAGGACACAGGGTTCCTCACACACTGATCTCTCTCTGCTGTAGGACACAGGGTTCCTCACACACTGATCTCTCTCTGCTGTAGGACACAGGGTTCCTCACACACTGATCTCTCTCCTGCAGGACACAGGGTTCCTCACACACTGATCTCTCTCTCCTGTAGGACACATGGTTCCTCACACACTGATCTCTCTCTGCTGTAGGACACAGGGTTCCTCACACACTGATCTCTCTCCTGCAGGACACAGGGTTCCTCACACACTGATCTCTCTCTCCTGTAGGACACAGGGTTCCTCACACACTGATCTCTCTCCTGCAGGACACAGGGTTCCTCACACACTGATCTCTCTCTTCTCTGCTGTAGGACACAGGGTTCCTCACACACTGATCTCTCTCCTGCAGGACACAGGGTTCCTCACACACTGATCTCTCTCTGCTGTAGGACACAGGGTTCCTCACACACTGATCTCTCTCTGCTGTAGGACACAGGGTTCCTCACACACTGATCTCTCTCTGCTGTAGGACACAGGGTTCCTCACACACTGATCTCTCTCCTGCTAGGACACAGGGTTCCTCACACACTGATCTCTCTCTCCTGTAGGACACAGGGTTCCTCACACACTGATCTCTCTCTGCTGTAGGACACAGGGTTCCTCACACACTGATCTCTCTCCTGCAGGACACAGGGTTCCTCACACACTGATCTCTCTCTGCTGTAGGACACAGGGTTCCTCACACACTGATCTCTCTCTGCTGTAGGACACAGGGTTCCTCACACACTGATCTCTCTCTCCTGTAGGACACATGGTTCCTCACACACTGATCTCTCTCTGCTGTAGGACACATGGTTCCTCACACACTGATCTCTCTCTGCTGTAGGACACAGGGTTCCTCACACACTGATCTCTCTCCTGTAGGACACATGGTTCCTCACACACTGATCTCTCTCTGCTGTAGGACACATGGTTCCTCACACACTGATCTCTCTCTCCTGTAGGACACAGGGTTCCTCACACACTGATCTCTCTCTGCTGTAGGACACATGGTTCCTCACACACTGATCTCTCTCTGCTGTAGGACACATGGTTCCTCACACACTGATCTCTCTCTGCTGTAGGACACAGGGTTCCTCACACACTGATCTCTCTCTCCTGTAGGAAACAGGGTTCCTCACACACTGATCTCTCTCTGCTGTAGGACACAGGGTTCCTCACACACTGATCTCTCTCTCTCCTGTAGGACACAGGGTTCCTCACACACTGATCTCTCTCTGCTGTAGGACACAGGGTTCCTCACACACTGATCTCTCTCTCCTGTAGGACACAGGGTTCCTCACACACTGATCTCTCTCTGCTGTAGGACACAGGGTTCCTCACACACTGATCTCTCTCTCCTGTAGGAAACAGGGTTCCTCACACACTGATCTCTCTCTGCTGTAGGACACAGGGTTCCTCACACACTGATCTCTCTCTCCTGTAGGACACATGGTTCCTCACACACTGATCTCTCTCTGCTGTAGGACACAGGGTTCCTCACACACTGATCTCTCTCTGCTGTAGGAAACAGGGTTCCTCACACACTGATCTCTCTCTCCTGTAGGACACAGGGTTCCTCACACACTGATCTCTCTCTGCTGTAGGACACAGGGTTCCTAACACACTGATCTCTCTCTCCTGTAGGACACAGGGTTCCTCACACACTGATCTCTCTCTCCTGTAGGACACATGGTTCCTCACACACTGATCTCTCTCTGCTGTAGGACACAGGGTTCCTCACACACTGATCTCTCTCTGCTGTAGGAAACAGGGTTCCTCACACACTGATCTCTCTCTCCTGTAGGACACAGGGTTCCTCACACACTGATCTCTCTCTGCTGTAGGACACAGGGTTCCTCACACACTGATCTCTCTCTCCTGTAGGACACAGGGTTCCTCACACACTGATCTCTCTCTGCTGTAGGACACAGGGTTCCTCACACACTGATCTCTCTCTCCTGTAGGACACAGGGTTCCTCACACACTGATCTCTCTCTGCTGTAGGAAACAGGGTTCCTCACACACTGATCTCTCTCTCCTGTAGGACACAGGGTTCCTCACACACTGATCTCTCTCTGCTGTAGGACACAGGGTTCCTCACACACTGATCTCTCTCTCCTGTAGGACACAGGGTTCCTCACACACTGATCTCTCTCTGCTGTAGGACACATGGTTCCTCACACACTGATCTCTCTCTCCTGTAGGACACAGGGTTCCTCACACACTGATCTCTCTCTGCTGTAGGACACAGGGTTCCTCACACACTGATCTCTCTCTGCTGTAGGACACAGGGTTCCTCACACACTGATCTCTCTCCTGTAGGACACAGGGTTCCTCACACACTGATCTCTCTCTCCTGTAGGACACATGGTTCCTCACACACTGATCTCTCTCTGCTGTAGGACACATGGTTCCTCACACACTGATCTCTCTCTGCTGTAGGACACATGGTTCCTCACACACTGATCTCTCTCTTGTAGGACACAGGGTTCCTCACACACCGATCTCTCTGCTGTAGGACACATGGTTCCTCACACACTGATCTCTCTCTTGTAGGACACATGGTTCCTCACACACTGATCTCTCTCTGCTGTAGGACACATGGTTCCTCACACACTGATCTCTCTCTTGTAGGAGACATGTTTCCTCACACACTGATCTCTCTCCTGTAGGACACAGGGTTCCTCACACACTGATCTCTCTCTCCTGTAGGACACAGGGTTCCTCACACACTGATCTCTCTGCTGTAGGACACAGGGTTCCTCACACACTGATCTCTCTCCTGTAGGACACATGGTTCCTCACACACTGATCTCTCTCTCCTGTAGGACACAGGGTTCCTCACACACTGATCTCTCTCCTGTAGGACACAGGGTTCCTCACACACTGATCTCTCTGCTGTAGGACACAGGGTTCCTCACACACTGATCTCTCTCCTGTAGGACACATGGTTCCTCACACACTGATCTCTCTCCTGTAGGACACAGGGTTCCTCACACACCGATCTCTCTGCTGTAGGACACAGGGTTCCTCACACACTGATCTCTCTGCTGTAGGACACAGGGTTCCTCACACACTGATCTCTCTCCTGTAGGACACATGGTTCCTCACACACTGATCTCTCTCCTGTAGGACACATGGTTCCTCACACACTGATCTCTCTGCTGTAGGACACAGGGTTCCTCACACACTGATCTCTCTGCTGTAGGACACAGGGTTCCTCACACACTGATCTCTCTGCTGTAGGACACAGGGTTCCTCACACACTGATCTCTCTCTGCTGTAGGACACAGGGTTCCTCACACACTGATCTCTCTCCTGTAGGACACATGGTTCCTCACACACTGATCTCTCTCCTGTAGGACACAGGGTTCCTCACACACCGATCTCTCTGCTGTAGGACACAGGGTTCCTCACACACTGATCTCTCTCCTGTAGGACACAGGGTTCCTCACACACTGATCTCTCTCCTGTAGGACACAGGGTTCCTCACACACTGATCTCTCTCTCCTGTAGGACACAGGGTTCCTCACACACTGATCTCTCTCTGCTGTAGGACACAGGGTTCCTCACACACTGATCTCTCTCCTGCAGGACACCGGGTTCCTGGGCCGGGACGCTCTGCTCCAGCAGCGGGTGGAGGGCGTGAGGCGGCGACTGGTGATGCTGGTTCTGGAGGAGCACGACCGGGATCTGGACGTGTGGCCCTGGTGGGGGGAACCGGTGTACCGGAGCGGCGAGCTCGTGGGCGGCACCACCAGCAGCGCCTACAGCTACAGCCTGGAGCGGCATGTGTGTCTCGGGTTCCTGAGCGCCAGGAGCCCCGACGGGTCCCCGGCCCCCGTCACCCCAGACTTCATCAACCGCGGAGACTACGAGGTGGACATCGCAGGCCAGAAGTTCCCGGCTAAAGCCAAGCTCTACCCCTTCAGCTCACTCTTCACACAGCAGAAGCGGCGCAGGGAGGAGATGGAGCTCAGCAACTTCCAGAGCAAGTAGAGATGAGGAGCCAGTCTCAGTGTGTGTGTGTGTGTGTGTGTGTGAGTCTGAGGAGCTCAGTAACTTCCAGAGCAAGTAGAGATGAGGAATTTGAGTGTGTGTGTGTGTGTGTGTGTGTGTGTGTGTGTGAGTCTGAGGAGCTCAGTAACTTCCAGAGCAAGTAGAGATGAGGAATTTGAGTGTGTGTGTGTGTGTGTGTGTGTGTGTGTGTGTGTGTGTGTGTGTCTGAGAGTGAGTATGTGTGTGTGTGTGTGTGTGTGAGAGAGAGTCTGAGTGTGTGTGTGTGTGTGTGTGTGTGTGTGTGTGTGTGTGAGTCTGAGAGTGTGTGTGTGTGTGTGTCTGAGAGCCGAGCCGGAGCCACGCTTGTGCGCTCGTTGCACAGTCCTTTACACACCACAGGATGTTTGTGTCGTTTACCACTCTCTCTCTATACGTGTGTGTGTGTGTGTGTATAATGTTGTTGTTGTTTTTCAAACAGCTTGGTCGATGAATTTCTAAAAGCTTTATTAATGTGCATCATGTGTTGCAGAAGTGGGATTTGTCTGACATTAGCATTATCTGAAAGAAAAGCAAAACTCAATTTAATCTGTTTCTGTTAATAGTCCAGTAATGTCTTCTCGAGCGATTTGCCTGTTCTGAGGTTTGCCACATGGTTATGTCACATGTCACATACAATAAAGGGGTTTTATATGGATTTCAGATTGCCAGAGACAATCAATGTCCATTTGAAGCATTGGTTTTTAATTGGTGAGAACTGGAGAAGTATTTCTAACCTTGTGTGTCTTTGTGCCACAATATTTTGAAATAAAAATACAAGACTAAATGAGGCACTGAGATCATGTGAATGTGTGTGTGTGTGTGTGTGTGTGTGTGTGTGTGTGTGTGTGTGTGTGTGTGTGTGTGTGTGTGTGTGTGTGTAAAACGTTCACTGTGAGACAGAATTGTTTGAATGTGTGCAACAGGGTGTGTGTGGTTTCTAGCGAATCTAAGAACAAATGATCTGTGGGAATAAAGTGTTTTGTCGGAGAAGATCCTGAAGAGACGGATTTGCACCTTACGCTTTGCTTGTACCTGTTGTGTTTTTTAAATGTTAGACAAAGATATCAGGCCTAAATGGACTATTATACACTAAAGAATATCCTTCTGGCCATCTTGCCTTTGTATTTATATTGTACAAATGTTTCATTGATTTTCATGAATAAAAATTTACGTCAAGAAATGACTCATCATTTGGATTGATGGGCTTTATGTATTAGTTCTGTCTCTATTTTCTCACATCAAGGGTATTTATTGTTATGCACTAGCTTGAATTACTTTGTATTTGATAATGAACTTGGACTCATATGATTATTAGTTTGGCACATTAAAGCAATAAGCAGCTCAACTGTGTGTCTGTCTGTCTGTCACTGGATTCTCCCTTCATAGCCATTAAAAATAAGCTGTGTGTTCTGACAAAATCCATTTCATTCTGTGTTTTAGTGACTAATTCTTTTTTTTAGAGTCACTTTAAATTGTGAAATGGGTTTAAACGCTATATTTTTCTTTTGCTCTGCAGTCGTATGGCATTATGTTCAGGTGATTGGCTTCTGCCTGTAAAGTTTTAAACTCAGCAGAATCTTCCCATTCTGCTTTCCACATGCGTTTCTAAGATGGCCAAGATGAACTGCTCGATTACACCACAAAATAATTTAGAGGCAAATTTGAGTAAATTCCAATTTTTTATTATTTTAATCTCTGGACAGCCCTGGAGACCTGAACATGATTAATGACAAAAAGATGCATGCATTAGACTGAAAAGGTACATCAACAGGTAGATTCTTATAATTTATTGGTATTAGCTAAAAATAAATATTAGCTCAGTTTAGAGGATTGCACTCTGGTTGCGTTTACACTTGGCATTAACATGCGACCTGTATCCGGATGTTGTCCACATACACATTGAAAAGACGAGTGTGAACGCGTTGTTATCCGATCAGCGTGTCCTGGTCCAGGGGGAGGCGAGGACGCTTGTGATCGGATCTCAGTGTAATGTAAACGCAATCAGCCGTCGTATCTGCATTCAGAGGGCGACGTCATATAAAATGAAACCCCTATGATCAATGATGTGACTTGTTTAACATGATCTACCCAGTGATTTTTGTATGATCAACTCTGGAAGTATTCCTTCGTTCAAAAAGGAAAGTAAAGTGAGTGAGTGAAAGCAATTGGGACATTGTTTAATTTGCATCATCTTTACTCTTTATCTGGTGTCGTGCCACAGACCTAATTTAAATATTATGCAGGAAACAGAAATCCGATCAGTTATCCAGATACAGAGGCTACTTAATGTGAACAAATGTAAATGCGCCATGTCCTGATTGGCTAATGACCCGATCACGGTGATCGCATGTTAATGCCAAGTGTAAACGCAGCCAATGACGCACAGGACAACAGGGGATTAAGGTCCCACTTGTATTAATTATTTTGTAATGCACAACTATATTCATCATTATATGAACATGTCTGGCTATAAGCAAAGTAATATTAGGTTATGACTCTACCAGACCAGTTCTGATCCTCTAATTTGATTGGTCCAGTAGTAGCCTATGTGAGTGAAACCCAGAGAGGAGCTGTGAGAAACTCTCTACTCACAGACACTGTTTTAATCTATGTGTCGTATGATGACAATAGCCACGTTTCCATTACAGATTTGCGCACAACTTTTGTGATATTTTCTAAATGTCGATAAAAAACTATTGCGCAATGACGGCGTTTCCATTAACCGATGTTATGTGACTAAAACGTCATTCTGGGAGTTTCTCCCTCATATCTGCCTCAAGGTCTTGATTTAGAATCCAGTATTCACATTCAAATCTTTTATGAGTTTAAAGAACTCGGTCTCGTCTTCTGTCCAAACACACCGCACCGTCTACTTCAGGTGACTGTAAATACACAAAAACTGTTTCCATTGCAGTTTTGCGAAATATTCCTCTTTCAAATTGCCTGAAAAACCACCGCGATATATGGGAGTTTTTGCGAAATTAACGTGTTTCCATTGGGCGTATTTTCAATGCGCAATTTCAATTTGCGCAATTTGAAGCGTAATGGAAACGCGGCTAATCAAAGCTTGAGACTTTGGCTCTTTTTTTGGGACATTTGTTTGGTGGAGAATCTATGCAAGAATGCACAAACTACCTAGCCAGATTTCTTCTTGATATTAACTTCTGTAGCTTGACTCTAAAACTCATATGGTGAGACAAAGATGGTGATTTTGGTGATGTATCGGCCCAGCAGTTCTCCGCGCTCCAGCTCGCTCATCTCCACCTGCAGGTCCAGTGTGGCCGGGCCCAGAACCGGACGGGTCAGCAGGAGTTCCCCCGTCTGACGGTCTGAGCGCCTCACGGTGAAGAACTGGCGAGCTCGTCCTCCCAGCAGAGCGAACCTCAGCGAGTCTCCGATCATCCTCACGGCGGAGACCCGGAACACGACCCGAGGAGCCGAGAGCCCGGACACCACCGACAGGTGATGGTGGGACACGGAGCCGGGTGTCTGAGAGCAGGTCCTGCTGGACCCGGGGCAGGGGTTCCTCTCGCAACGCCTGAGAGCACAACAACACTTTCACAGATTTCTTTGTTTTAATGGGCTAGTTCACCAAAAATGAAAAATAGCCCATGATTTACTCTCCATCAAGTCATCCTAGTGTATGTCATTCTTCTTTAAGACGAATACGATCGGAGTTATATAAAAAAAATGTCCTGGCTCTTCCAAGCTTTATAATGCCAGTGAATGGCCGTATGTTTTTTGAAGTCCATCAAAGTGCATCTATCCATGATAAAAGTGCATCTATCCATGATAAGTGCATCTATCCATCATAAAAGTGCATCTATCCATGATTAAAGTGCATCTATCCATGATAAGTGCATCTATCCATGATAAGTGCATCTATTCATCATAAAAGTGCATCTATCCATGATAAAAGTGCATCTATCCATGATAAGTGCATCTATCCATGATAAGTGCATCTATCCATCATAAATGTGCATCTATCCATGATTAAAGTGCATCTATCCATGATTAAAGTGCATCTATCCATGATAAGTGCATCTATCCATGATTAAAGTGAATCTATACATGATAAATGTGCATCTATCCATGATAAAAGTGCATCTATCCATAATAAAAGTGCATCTATCCATGATAAAAGTGCATCTATCCATGATAAGTGCATCTATCCATGATTAAAGTGAATCTATACATGATAAATGTGCATCTATCCATGATTAAAGTGCATCTATCCATGATTAAAGTGCATCTATCCATGATTAAAGTGCATCTATCCATGATAAAAGTGCATCTATCCATAATAAAAGTGCATCTATCCATGATAAAAGTGCATCTATCCATGATAAGTGCATCTATCCATGATTAAAGTGAATCTATACATGATAAATGTGCATCTATCCATGATAAAAGTGCATCTATCCATAATAAAAGTGCATCTATCCATGATAAAAGTGCATCTATCCATGATAAGTGCATCTATCCATGATTAAAGTGAATCTATACATGATAAATGTGCATCTATCCATGATTAAAGTGCATCTATCCATGATTAAAGTGAATCTATCCATGATTAAAGTGCATCTATCCATGATAAAAGTGCATCTATCCATAATAAAAGTGCATCTATCCATGATAAAAGTGCATCTATCCATGATAAGTGCATCTATCCATGATTAAAGTGAATCTATACATGATAAATGTGCATCTATCCATGATAAGTGCATCTATCCATGATAAAAGTGCATCTATCCATGATAAGTGCATCTATCCATGATAAAAGTGCATCTATCCATGATTAAAGTGCATCTATCCATGATAAAAGTGCATCTATCCATGATAAAAGTGCATCTATCCATCATAAAAGTGCATCTATCCATGATAAAAGTGCATCTATCCATCATAAAAGTGCATCTGTCCATGATAAAAGTGCATCTGTCCATCATAAAAGTGCATCTATCCATGATTAAAGTGCATCTATCCATGATAAAAGTGCATCTATCCATGATAAAAGTGCATCTATCCATCATAAAAGTGCATCTGTCCATGATAAGTGCATCTATCCATGATAAGTGCATCTATCCATCATAAAAGTGCATCTATCCATGATAAGTGCATCTATCCATGATAAGTGCATCTATCCATGATTAAAGTGAATCTATACATGATAAATGTGCATCTATCCATGATTAAAGTGCATCTATCCATGATAAAAGTGCATCTATCCATGATAAAAGTGCATCTATCCATCATAAAAGTGCATCTATCCATGATAAAAGTGCATCTATCCATGATAAAAGTGCATCTGTCCATCATAAAAGTGCATCTATCCATGATTAAAGTGCATCTATCCATGATAAAAGTGCATCTATCCATGATAAAAGTGCATCTATCCATGATAAAAGTGCATCTATCCATCATAAAAGTGCTCCACACGGCTCCGGGAGGTTAATAAAGGCCTTCTGAAGCGAAGCCATGCGTTTGTGTATGAAAAATATCCATAATTAAAACTTTATCAACTATAATAACTAGCTTCCGGCAGAAGGCCAATTCCAGCAGATGCATCGATTGCATGATGCATTGACGAATGTGGAAGCTCAGAGGAAAGAGCAAAACAAAACACCAGTCACGAATTAGAAGTCTAAAATGAGAATTTTTAAAGAGAAATGTGGGAGGAGCTTGAGTTTGTTGCCCAGCCCTATTTGATTGAACCCACGAGAGGCGTCAAAGCTTACGCTACTCCTACATCTATGTCATTCATCGTCAAGTGTTACTCTTGATCGATTGCTGATTGATTGCTGTCTGATCGATTGCTCCTGCCTGCCTCGTTGCTGCTGCTGAGTTGGCTTGTGTCTGTAAGCTTTGTATATCTTTCTGTTTTGAATCAATATTTACTATCATTCCTTGTTGTTTATACCACTAAATATAGCTTACTCAACATCACACATTAACCTGCCATCGCTAGCTTCAATCTAAATCGTTATTGCTAGCACAACATGCTAGTAATTCGTTAGCCTGTTAGCATGCCATCCGTGCGCTCTTTATTTATTTTTCTCTTGCGCCTTTTACGAGTTCATCAAACCTTAGGTGAGTAGGATCAGTCAACAAACACGGTGAGTCATGTCATCTTCTCCTCTTATTGTCACTTGCTCTTCATGTAAAATGTATAGCATATCCTTCTCTGTCAGCACAGGATTTACATGTGATAAATGCAGGGAGATAGTCAAGCTGATGGGGAAGATTTCAGAACTAGAGACAAGCATCCAAACTTTAATCGAGGTTAATAGTAAGAGTGCAAGGGCTTTAGATACTGCTTTGGATGCGACTAGCTTAGTGAACTCTTTACATTGTTCGGTTCCGGCTGAAGTAGAGCCCGTGCAGCAGGGCAATTGGGAGTGGGTGACGGTGAGACGCTGTAGTCGCGGGACAAAACACCACTCTTCCGTTCCGAATACCAGTGAATTCTCCCCTCTCAGTGAAACACCCACTGTAAATCCTGTTGATTATGCCCTAGTTATTGGCGATTCTATTACACGGAATGTGAAAATAGAGACACCAGCCACCATAGTCACATGTTTGCCGGGAGCCAGAGCGCCTGACATCAAAGCAAATTTAAAAGTGCTGGCTAATGCTAATCGTAAATTTTCTAAGATTATTATTCACGTCGGCACTAATGATGTTCGACTCCGCCAGTCAGAGATCACCAAAATTAATGTTAAAGAAGTGTGTGAACTCGCAAGTACGATGTCAGGCACTGTAATTTGCTCTGGCCCCCTTCCTGTTCGCCGGAGTGATGAGATACTTAGTAGATTGTCCTCACTCAATAGCTGGTTGTCTAAGTGGTGTCCGCAAAATAATATAGAATTCATAGACAATTGGAAAAGTTTTTGGGGCAGACCTGACCTGTTGAAAAGAGATGGTATTCATCCCTCCTGGGATGGTGCTGCTCTTCTCTCTAGTAATATGGCTCATAGTCTTAGAGCTCAAACATGACAGTCTGGGGCTCAGGTTAGGAAGCAGACAGACTGGCTAAACCGACCGTCTGCTAGCGGCCTCGCGTCACCAAGGTCAGATAAATCCCATCACATAGAGCCTCTTTCACCTAGCTATCATCATATAGAGACTGTGTCTGTAACTTGAATTAGGAAATACAAAAAACTTCCAAACCCATCTATGGTTAAAAATTTAATTGATGTTCAACAAATAAAAAACAGCTATAATACAGATGAGCAAATGCTAAAGCTTGGGTTGCTGAATATTCGATCGCTTACTCCAAAAGCACTCATTGTTAATGATATGATTACAGACTATAATCTAGATGTGCTGTGTTTGACAGAAACCTGGCTAAAACCAGACAATTACATTACTTTAAATGAGTCCACCCCGCAAGATTACTGTTATAAAAATGAGCCTCGTCTGAAACGCAAAGGGGGAGGAGTTGCTGTAATTTATAGTAATATTTTCAAAATTAAATCAAAATAGTTTCAAATATAATTCTTTTGAAGTTTTGGTGCTTAATGTAGCAATATATAGTGTAAATGATAAATCACGTTTGAGATTTGTGCTGGCTACTGTATACAGGCCACCAGGGCACCATACAGACTTTATCAAAGAATTCGCTGACTTTCTATCAGAGTTAGCACTGGCTGCAGATAAAGTCATAATTGTTGGTGATTTTAATATACATGTAGATAATGAAAAAGATGCATTGGGATTGGCATTTAAAGACATTCTGAACTCTATTGGAGTTAGACAACACGTGTCAGGACCGACTCATCATCGTAATCATACTCTAGATCTAATATTATCACATGGAATAGATGTTGATGCCGTTGAAATTCTGCAGCAGAGCGATGACATCTCAGATCATTATCTAGTCTCGTGTAAACTTCATTTATCCAAGGCTGCAAAGCCGACTCCGTGTTTCAAATATGTGAGACCTATCACTTCTGCCACTAAAGATTGCTTTATTAATAATCTTCCTGATCAGTTTCAGCATCCCAGATAGCTTAGAAGAACTTGATATTGCAAAAGAAACTTTTAACTCTCTCTTTTCCAGCACTTTAGACACAGTTGCTCCGGTGCGCTTAAAGAAGATTAAAGAAAATAGTCCAACATCGTGGTACAACGAGCACACTCGGGCCCTTAAGAGAGCAGCCAGAAAAATGGAGCGCAACTGGAAGAAAACAAAACTAGAGGTATTTCGCATTTCATGGAAAGAGAGCTCGATTGCATACAGAAAGGCCTTAAAAGCTGCTAGATCTGCTTATTTTTCAACCCTATTAGAAGAAAATAAACATAATCCTAGGTATTTATTTGAAACAGTGGCTAAACTAACGGAAAAAAAGCTTCAAGCCCAGAAGTTTCCAAGCAGCACAGCAGTAATGACTTTATGAACTTCTTCACTTATAAGATTGATAACATCAGGGAGAAAATTATTACTATGCAACCGTCTACTACAGTATTGCATCAGGCAGTGCATTGTAGTCTCCCTAAAGAAAGATTTGATTCGTTCATTGCTATAGAAGAAGAAGAATTCGTTAAAATCATTATATCATCTAAATCGACAACATGTATGTTAGACCCTATACCGACTAAGCTACTGAAAGAGATGCTCCCAGAGGTCATAGATCCTCTTCTTAATATCATTAATTCATCTTTGTCTCTAGGATACGTACCAAAAACTTTTAAGCCGGCTATGATTAAACCGCTTGTTAAAAAAACGCAACTTGATCATGCAGAATTAGTCAATTACAGGCCGATCTCGAATCTACCTTTTCTGTCAAAGATACTAGAAAAGGCGGTATCCTCACAACTGTGTTCCTTTTTAGAAAGAAATGATATCTGTGAGGATTTCCAGTCAGGATTTAGACCGTACCATAGTACTGAGACAGCTCTCGTTAGAGTCACAAATGATTTGCTCTTATCATCCGATCGTGGTTGTATCTCTCTATTAGTGTTACTTGATCTTAGTGCTGCATTTGATACTATTGACCACAACATTCTTTTAAATAGACTCGAAAATTATGTTCGCATTAGTAGAATTGCATTAGCATGGTTTAAATCATACTTATCTGACCGTTATCAGTTTGTAGCAGTAAATGAAGAGATGTCTCACCGATCACAAGTTCAGTATGGCGTACCACAAGGCTCAGTACTAGGACCGTTGCTGTTCACTCTGTACATGCTACCCTTAGGAGATATCATTAGGAAACATGGCATTAGTTTTCACTGTTATGCTGATGATACTCAGCTCTATATTTCTTCACGCCCTGACGAAACTTACCAATTCACAAAATTAACGGAATGCACAGCTGATATAAAAAATTGGATGACTAGTAATTTCCTACTACTTAACTCTGAAAAAACAGAGATTCTAATTATTGGACAAAAAACTTCCTCACGTAATAACCTAGAATACTGTCTAACACTTGATGGCTGCTCTGTCAAGTCTTCATCGTCGGTATCTAAATTACATCATATTCTCTCATTAACAAATGCAGAACAGATGCATTCATGACATCAAGGCTAGATTATTGTAATGCTCTACTGGGTGGTTGCCCTGCACGCTTAATAAACAAACTACAGCTGGTCCAAAACGCAGCAGCTCGAGTTCTTACCAGAACCAGGAAGTATGACCATATTAGCCCGGTTCTGTCAACACTGCACTGGCTCCCTATTAAATATTGTATACATTTTAAAATATTGCTGATTACTTACAAAGCACTAAATGGTTTAGCTCTGCAGTACTTGAGCGAGCTCTTGCGATCTCAAAATTCCGGCCAGCTGATAATACCTAGAATATCAAAATCGACTGCTGGCGGTAGATCCTTCTCCTATTTGGCACCAAAACTTTGGAACAGTCTTCCTACCATTGTCCGGGAAGCAGACACACTCTGTCAGTTCAAAGCTAGACTAAAGACACATCTCTTTGACCTAGCATACACATAACACATTATAGACTTCTATAATTCAATATTAGGTTGCATAGATTAGGCCAGCCGGAACCGGGAACACTTCCCATAAATCTTGATGTACTTGTTACATCATAAGAAGAATGGCGCCTACGCTAATATTAGTCTCTCTGTTTATCCCGAGGTTTACCGCAGTCTGCCGGATCCAGGCCGTATCCAGATCTGACGAAGGACCTGCGCCTGGACGCGACGACAGCGCAGTCCTGAAGTGTCAACTAGTCTCTCCCCTGTGAAGGCCTCCTTCCCCTCCCTTTACCTCTCTACAGATAAAATGTGGGGACTGAACTCGTAATACGCATGTGTACGCCATCAGCGTTCTCACTGGTCGCGTTTTTCAAGTTTGCGCAGAGAGAACTTAAGAGTTTTCTGTTAAAACGGTGTCATGTTAGCGGCCCCTAAGTTAATAACTAATGATCGTTGCGACGGAAGTGAATCAATCTAAACTAATTTTAGCTGGACAATAACTTTATTCTAGAGCTGCTATAAAGCCAAAACACTTTACTTTAATTTCCTATTATCACTGTAAAGCTGCTTTGGAACAATCTACATTGTTAAAAGCGCTATATAAATGAAGATGACTTGACTTGACTTGACTTGTGGCGTAAGTTGACTTACGTAGGCCTTTTATTATGGATAGATGCACTTTGATGGACTTCAAAAAACATACGGCCCTTCCCTGCCATTATAAAGCTTGAAAGAGCCAGGATATTTTTTTATATAAGTCCGATTGTGTTCGTCTGAAAGAAGAATGTCATAGACACCTAGGATGACTCGAGGGTCAATAAATCATTGGGTCATTTTAATTTTTGGGTGAACTAACCCAAACTAACTAACTAACTAAAAAGGGATGGTTCGGAGTAAAATCAACCTTTGGTCCTTTGCACCATGACCTCGAGCCGAACACCCCCCAAAAGCCTTTATCCCTTGGTTGAACATTATTAAAGTTAGAGCTTATTTAGAGAAATCAGCCGGATGGCTTAGTGCAGGCGCTAATGGATCCTATGATGTATCTCATACATTACCCCACTAATAATGCCAAGAATGGTACCAAACTTCTACAGTAGTACAAATAGGTTCTGTACTCATAAAACGAGGCATTGGAAAATTTGTAAGTACATCAGGAGTTTATTTAAATAACACTTGCCTGGCGGCTCATGCTACTGCTAACGCGGACGTCGACGTCACTTCAGTGGTTTAGGAAAAGCACATAAAAGTCCTGGCAGAAAGTGATGCATAAGGATGTAGTGTAACGATGAATTATTGTTTTTTCCGAAGTGTTAACAACTTAGTGTTAACTAATAATTGTTGCAAACTGGTACTACCAACAAAATATTAGTGCATTGAACTGGGCGTCGTTACACTACATCCTTAAGCATCACTTTCTGCCAGGACTTTTACGTGCTTTTCCCAAACCACTGAAGTGACGTCAACGTCCGCGTTAGCAGTAGAATGAGCCGTCAGACAAGTGTTATTTAAATAAACTCCTGATGTACTTACAAACTTTCCAATGCCTCGTTTTATGAGTACAGAACCTATGTGTACTACTGTAGAAGTTTGGTACCAATCTGGGCATTATTAGTGGGGTAATTTATGAGATACATCCTTGGATCCGTTAGCGCCTGCACTAAACCATCCGGCTGATTTCTCTAAATAAGCTCTAACTTTAATAATGTTCAACCAAGGGATAAAGGCTTCTGGGGGGGTGTTCGGCTCGAGGTCATGGTGCAAAGGACCCTAGGTTGATTTTACTCCGAACCATCCCTTTAAATAAAGATGCTTCGTAGACTGTTGCTTACGTTGGAGAGGTTTTGGAGTAGCTGGCGTTTCTAATCTGTGGACACTCCACTTTAACGCACTGAAAACCCCCGTAGGTGTTGATGCAGAGCTGGTCACGTGTGCAGTTGTTCTGCCTGGATCCACACTCGTCGATATCTGGAAGGAAAAACAGGATCAGAATCGAGACTGTAGTGTTTCCCAAGTGCATCTTTTGCTGTTACTGAATGACCTTTGCAGTTCCGTCCATCACGGGTCAGGTTGTAACCGGCAGGACAGGAGCATCTGTATCCACCGGCAGTGTTAACACACGTGTGTAAGCAGAGACGGCCCGCCTGCCCCATGTGGAACAGCTTACACTCATCTATGTCTAAGAGAAAACATACAGGAACGAGCAGATTGAAACAAACACGTCATTGGACGGAAGAAGAGTATTTGTGTCCCTAGTGAAAAGATCAGCATCGCTGGTCCCAAAGAGAGAGACCAAAAACATCACAAGCTGGTGAAGAATAAAGTGGCCATGACTAATAGAAATGGGGTGTTTGCCATCGAAGACCCGTCGCAAAATAACGGGAGAGATTGAGTTTTGAGCTTGACCAGTACGGGTCTCTTTAGGTGGGATTTCAATCTTTGACCACTAATAAACAGTGTCTTCCTTGAGTGTGTTTGGTGACAGTGATGGCTGAAGAAGCGCACCTGTGCAGACGCTGTTCTCTCGGCCGGAGATGGAGAACCCCGGCTCACAGGTGCAGTGTGTCGTTCCCTGGATCTGACTACACCTGGGATGGCGGAGGAAAGCGGACAAGTGGGACTGAGGGAAGGAGGATGCTTCGCCATCAGGGGACGTGTTCATTATGTTCACAAAAACTGCAGAGAGAATCCGATTTCAAGAGCAGGTAAAGTGTCAGTTGTGCACCAGAGACAATCCTTAGATTTCAGCATGAAGCCTGGTTTATGCTCAACACATCTCAATGCACATGCAAAGAGTGTATAGAAATAATGTTTAATAACGTCAAACAGAATAATGTCAAAAGTTCTCACCAGGTATATATTCAAGCAATACACTCTGACAATTTTACTAAAACAAATGCAAGTTCTTGTACAAGTAAAAACACCTCTTGAGTGCCATGAGCTGTTGCTTGCTGTCTTGATACCCTCACAGAACCTTTTTTTAACAATGGAATTAAAATTGCAGCTGTTTGTCAGAGCATGTATATCAGGAACATGTGCGTCTGATTGCGCAAGATTTTGTAATTTTACTGGAATGCCAGATTCTGTGGATGAGTGTTTGGAATTTGCAGAACTGTTGCTTGATGTGAAAAGGACTTCGACCGGGATCCGCCACTGACTAGAGGGAATGTTCATTAATAATTCAATAATTCAATTAAAATGTGTTTTTGTGCAAGTACTCAAACAACAACTTGCGAAAGAAAACACTTTTGGGATTTTTAAATATCCTTTAATTAATAAGTGTGATCTAAGGTGAAGGTTTATAATGTTTCTACAGCCCTGATCCCAGATGAAGGACTACTGAACATGCCCAAATATACTCTCAAACGGCCTCTGTTTGAGGGGTATGAACGGATGCTAGCCATATGTGATGTGACGGGATCATATTTCACCTTTGATTGATCAGCAGACATATCTTTAGGTGGTTTTTTTTGGCATGTGGAGATTGAACATAAGCTGTAATTTGATTTTCAAGGGTATAACACAACATTTTACAGTTTTGCCAAATTTCACTGGCTATATTTTGAGAGCTGGTTTAGGGAGGATAAATATGGTTCTGTTACAGCAGTTTTGGGCCACTGCATCATTTACTGATGTTTAAACGTGTGTGTCTTATTCATCCGAGGTGCAGTTCAGAAGTTTATTCTTTGATAGGCCTGGTAACATCTTTTTATGTCAAAAACGGGGCCTGTAAATGTGCTCAAAAAAGCTTCTGATGAAATGCAAACCAACATGTGGGCGTTGGAGAGTCGCAGGAAGGTCCAGCCCAGCCCTGGCCACAGAAACAGCTGAATCCATTCACCTCGTCTCTACAAGTTCCTCCGTTGGCACAAGGTGATGACAGACACTCGTCGATATCTTTAGAGAGGAGAGAAAGACAGTGAGGATTCAGAGTCTATAAGCAAAACCATAACCGAGAAGGTAAAGTTGCTGTAATGTATGTATGTAATTCGGTCAGATTCTTCTTTAGTGCTGTCACAGAGATGTGTGTTTTCTCACTGCATCCGCTTCAGTGATTCTCCCTTCGAATAAATGAAGTCTTGATGCTACACAATATGATGACATTCTACACTATTCTGTGCTTCAGCAGTTTGGAGAAGGTCTTTATTTGCTCCAGCATGTCAACGTCTCTGAGCACAAGACAAGTTCATATACCTGTACATGTGGTTTAAGTCTGGTGCAGAAGAACTGGGCTGATCTGCCCAAAGCCCAGAGAATCTCACCAAACACCTTCAGGATCAACTGGAAAACCAGCCCTTGACCTCACTGAGCGTGTCTGAATGGAGCAAATCTTTGTTCAACATCTAGTGGAAGAACGGAAGCTGTAAAGCAGTAAAGACAGGAATTCATGCTTTTGAAATGAAATAATCAACAGTCAGGCCTCACTCATCTCATCATCACTCACTTATCGCTCATCTCAGTGGTGTTTAGGGGTTCAGGTCTGGGCTTTGTGTAGTAAACCGTGTCTATATGGACCTCGTTTTGTGCACAACAGAATTAACAATGGAAAAGCAAAGACTCTCCACAATCTGCTGCAACAAAGTTGAAATCACAGAATGCTGAATTCTAGACCGCTGGAAGGGACTGTCCACGTGCTTTTGATAATATTTTGTATCTGTCAGATAGTGGCAACATTTTGTCCATTGAAAACATGCTTACAGCACCTTAAAATACAAATGTAAAGAGTTTATGTTAAAATTATAGAGTATGTCATTCGAAAAGTTTACAGGTTTTCAAGAGAAAACTTCTCTAGAGTGGAACAGAAAGATAGTTGTGATGACAGAGAAGATGGAAGGTTTCCACCAGCCGTTTGTATGATCTTAAATTCTAGGGTTCACACAAGGGACGTACAAACTACTACTCAGTCTGTAAAACTCAGTAATTAAAGGGTATTTAAATAGATTATCCCCCCAAAATAACACTTCTGTCATTATTTCCTCACCCTCATGTCATTTCAAAGACTTTTTAGCTTTTATTTTTTGTCCATTCAATAAATGTTAACCTTAACCAGTCCTTTGTGTTTTACAGAAGAAAGATATGCATACAGGATTGGAACAACATGAGGTTAAATGACAGTCTAATGACTATCAGTATCACAATATAATGTTGCACCATGTGTACTTTACACTAAACGTACAGTGAGTTACTGAATCTAAGCACTCCTTAAACCCGTGCTGTTCCTCAATACGATGTCTGCATTGGCGAATCCTACTGACATCAAGCAGAAGACGTCAGTTCACTGTTCCTTCTGGTTACGTTATTTAAATTTAAATATAGCATATTGAAATATGCCAAATTACATCTAATAATATCCACCTGCAAACACAACCAATCAAGTACTGCATTTACTCACCGCAAACGCTCAGTGATGTTCTAGTCTCAGAAGGGAACACACTGTTAAGATCCTGATCTTCTTCATGTCCTTCATTGCCTCCGTCGTCTTTGACTGATCATTACCACATCTGCGCACTAAAGTTAAGTCTACTTACCTTCATCTATGTGTTAAACAGGGGTTCGGGTCTGGTCTTATAGGTTAGTCAAGTTCTTACAAGACTCTGTAAATCATTTCTGTTAGGACTTCACTTTGTGTTGAAATGCTGGAATAGAAGAGGACCTTCACTAAGCCACTGCAGCGCAGCTGGAAGCGCAGAGTTCTCTAGAACGACATTCTAGAGCATTAAGATGTTTTCAGTGGAGTTACTTCAATAGCCAAACATGTTAATTAGAAGCAGGTGTATCGCAAACATTTGGCCAAATAGTGTATTTCAACTTGAAATGGCATTTAAAGACATTTTTCTGATAGAATCTTTCAAATATTTTTACAAATACATAAAATACCACGTGGTTTCCTAGAAAGAGACGTTTTTCACCCACAGACTGAGACGACTGCCCCTCAGAGACAGGTGGCACTGAGGAGGCTTTAGAGCAGAGGACTTCAATCCTGCTCCTGGAGGGCCACTGTCCTGCAAAGTTTAGCTCCAACCTTAATCAAACACACCTGAATCAGCTCATCTAGCTCTTCAGAATCACTTGAATATTCAAAGGCAGGTGTGCTGAAGCAGGTTGGAACTAAACTCTGCAGGACAGTGGCCCTCCAGGAGCAGGATTGAAGACCTCTGCTTTAGATGGACTAAATAAAGGAGTGTTTAAGTGCGGACACCTTTGCAGACGGGCTGATGTCCACTCCAGCTGAGCGAGTCTTTACACTGTCTTGTCTCGGAGCCCAGCAGCTCGAAGCCCGCGTCACAGATGAAGTGCACTTCATGGCCAGCGAACAGAGTCTTCCCCAGCTTTCTGCCGTTCACAGGAGGCTCCAGCTCAGGGCAAGTGACTGTGGAAGACAACAGCAAACAGTGTGCACGCTTTAAACTAAATCAAGCAGGTGTGTCTCATGTTATTCAGTTTGAACTGTCATTTACTCACAGTTCTTTGGTTTAGCGGGCCGGCGTGCAACACTGTCATGCAGGAGGTTGAGTTTCTTCCTCAAAGTACGAAGACTCTGCAAGTATGAAGATTCCTGTGATGAAAGCAGTTTGTGAGCCTGTTGAATTGAGTTCTGTAGGTCTCGCTTACCGGGACAGTCCTAAAAAAACATGCATATTACCATCACAGATGCAGAATTGACTGTTTTTGCATAACATGTTCAGATCCATACCGTAGCATCCAGTACAGAAAAAACAGGCTGTCATATTTCATAAAGAATCCACTAGTGCCTCACTCTACAAGCGACCCGGCGACCTCTGCTTATCATACATCATCAAGATTAGCCTGTTTTACGACCCAAACGAGTTTAGAAAGGACTAAACTTTATTCACTCTTAAACAGACAAATAAGGTCTTTTTACTCCTATGCATCATATATGACCACTTGAGAATGAATGGAAATGTGTAAACATGATATGTTAGCTTGTAATATTTTGCCTGTGTATTAAGACAAGCTGTAAAACTACTTGGTTACTCAAGATTTCAGATGAACTGTGTTTGCTGTAATTTTCCCTGAATGTTACTGTGCATTACTAACTCATGTAACTCTGCTCAGAGTAATATTATAAGAATATTGAAACGTTTACCCATAACCTCCCTCGCATCCTGTTTAAAGATCCCTGTCTAAGAACACTTAGGGTTCAGATTCAGGTTCAGGTCTTGTCTTTTCATTCATCAGACGCTCAGCATCAAACCGGTTCTGTGTCTCATCAATACAACTTCCAGCAAAGATCCACTAAAGCCTCAACAAACTGCATCAGGACATTCTCTTTTAAACGATCCAAAAGTCAAGTATAAAGCTTAGTCTGATTAAGTGATGATGACCTAATTAAGCAAGCAGACAGTAGGCTACTGATACTCTAATGACTGCTAGTTGACATGTAGTTGCACAGTTACTCATAGTTAGTAAAATTTCTAAAATGGACCATCAACATAGTGTTACCCACAAATTTCAAAACGGTCATAACGTTACACAGGCTGCCCAATGTTCAAAACATTGCATTGTGCATTCATTGTCTGTATGAACATTACTTTAGTCACCTTCAATGACATTAATCATAAATATCAACAAAAAAATACAGTATAGGTAAAAAGTGAAGCACATTAAAACTTTAGCTGCAGTGTTCCTCGCTTGGCTTACTGTAAAAATTAAAACAAAGGATTGATAACTCCTTATATATTTCCATCAACCATCTATAGTAGATTTATTTGTCCACAGGTTCTCATTACAAGGACCTGCATACATAGAGTAATGACAAATCTGAAAACATAGTCTGGAAAAGTGGTATATAGGACCCTAGAAAGAGTGTCTGAATGATGAGGAAATATTAGATTCCTAAAATGTCTTCCAGTTGGTTCATGTTCCACAGTAATTGGTGTCAATGGATCTCGTTATCATGAAACTTTCATGATCCAAGCATGAAATATTGCTTGTCTTTTTCCTTAAAACGACAAAGATTGTATTTCCTTTTATTGTTTCTTTTTGACTTATGTAAGCAGGATAAATATTTGAACTTCTTGAAAAACGCCTGGTTAACTGAGAGAGCAGCCGTGTTGGAGACGCATTAGTAGCGGTGGGCAGTAACAGAAGCTGTTGATGTTCGGGGTAACAGTGTTCTCTTTAAGAGTACATCAAAACATTCCATGTTGTTTATCCTCAAATCCCTCTGAATAGAGTGGTTGTGTAGAATGTGCAACAGTCACACAGTAAGCCTACAGTCTATCAGACTGAAAGACTTTTCACAATTTTATTTCAAGATTTTATGTCAAAGACAAGAACTTCAAAATAGATGGACTCATTTTTGTATATTTTATCATACAAGAAAAAAACCTGGACTGGTGCTGCTGTTAGGCTTCCTACAAATTCAGATAAAATCAGATGCATTTAAAATAAAAGATACTTTTGCAGTAGCTTATGAATAATTTGATACCATCATCTCGTTCTGCATTATAATAATAAAAGAGTGGCCAAAATACAATGACATACACATGCGTTTAGCTTTAACCCTTGACCTACTCTAAATTAACTCCTTTGTACTGAAACGTGACTTGAGCAATGACTTGAATTTAACAACTGTGTTGTCCTGAGACAGGTCTGTTAATTGGCTAGCAGCAAATATCGAACTCCTACTCTTTGCTCTTTATCAGGTTACAGAATCTTGAATTACACAAAAATAAAGCACTAATTTTCTGTTATTTATGGAATACTTAATAAATATAACTCACCTGAGCCAGCATTGTATAAACTTGACAGATAAATATTGAAAGGAGTATAGAGTATCTTCGGTTCATCGTCTTCATTGAATCGTTGAGTGGATACATTAATTATGTTAATAAATGCCTTTGTGTAGTGGATTCTGACAAGAAAATGCTGCGTATCTGTTTCTGTTGAGCTCCAAATTCGTTACCGGCTCAGCTTTAAAACCCCCTCAGAATGAGACTGCTGCTGCAAGAGGATTTTTCTGAAAGCAAGCACTGGATTTCCCCCCATAAACCGCAGGTCAGTTGGTGTATTTGCTGGATGGACAGAATTTGTAAAATCAGTTTCTTGTGTGTTTCGCATAGAGTCAACGTCTCAAAAGATTCATTACTCAGGCCCACAGTAAGAAATTTTTGGGCGATGTAGAAAATGTACACGCATATTTTATATCTGTACATAATAATTAAAAAAAATGAGGATTAATTACTTTTAGAGAACGCAACGGTGGTCCGTCTGACTCCAGATCAGCGTGTTCAAATCATGTTGGGGTCAAAGTCTGATCAATATTCTGCTGTTAGAATGATTTGTCCATAAGTATTTTATAAAATTCATGAATCCTTACTGCTAGACCATATAACTGGCTCAGCAAATTCTCAGTCATGCAGGACCTCGTGGCGCAACGGTAGCGCGTCTGACTCCAGATCAGAAGGTTTACATTTACATTTAGTCATTTAGCAGACTTACAAACTTACTAACTTACAAATTAGGACTAAATTGAGCAGTCATCATTAATAGGCAAAAACAACGCAAGAAGTGCTCAAAATACGAAGTTCAGGCATTATTCAGAGTAGCATAAGCCCGATAAGTGAGGTTTTAAAGGGAAAGGGAAGGGCTTTTTTTAAATTTTTTTTATGAGGTTAGTGCTCACGGAAGAGATGGGTTTTCAGCTGTCTTTTGAATGTTGTCAGGGATTCTGCATTCCGGATGAGGGTGGGGAGAGCGTTCCACCAGCATGGAACTGTGAATGAGAATGTTCTGGAAAGTGATTTTGTGGCTTTCTGTGATGGAACTACGAGACGTCGCTCTTTGACCGATCGTAGGCTTCTGGTAGGGATGTAGACTCGTAGGAGTGAGTGAAAGTAGGAGGGAGCTGTGATAGATCTGTAAGCAAGTGTCAGTGCCTTGAACTTGATGCGAGCAGCGAGAGGTAGAGAGTGCAGAGAGATGAACAGAGGAGTGACGTGTGCCCTCTTGGGCTCGTTGAAGACAAGGCGAGCTGCAACGTTCTGGATCATTTGTAGAGGTTTAGTTGCACATGATGGAAGTCCGGCCAGAAGAGCATTGCAGTGATCAAGCCTAGAGATGAGCAGGGCCTGGACGAGAAGTTGTGTTGCATGCCCAGTAAGGAAAGGCCTGATCTTCCTGATGTTGTGCAGTGCAAACCTGCATGATCGAGCTGTCTTTGAGATGTGATCTGTGAAGGTCAGCTGGTCATCAAACGTTACTCCAAGATTTCTGACCGACCTTGATGGGGTGATTGATGATGAATCTAGTTGGATAGTGAAGTCGTGCTGTAGAGATGGATTGGCAGGGAGGACGAGAAGCTCAGTCTTTGCCAGGTTGAGCTGCAGGTGATGTTCCTTCATCCATGCCGAGATGTCGGCCAGACAGCTTGAGATCCGTGCAGCTACTGTGGGATCATCTGGTTGAAATGAGAGGAAGAGCAAGTTCCCAGAAGTGCAGGACCTCGTGGCGCAAGGGTTGTGTGTCTGACTCCAGATCAGAAGGTTGCGTGTTCAAATCACGTCGAGGTCCAACAATCCCTAATTTGACTGCGAGTCTCTTATAAAATTCATGAAATCTTACTGCTAAATTCCCAGAGGTGCAGGACCTCGTAGCGAGTCTAACTCCAGATCAGAAGGTTGCATGTTCAAATCATGTTGAGGTCAAACAATCCCTAATCTGACTGCGAGTCTTTTATAAAATTCATGAATACTTACAGCTAGACCATATAACTGGCTCCGGAAATTCTCAGAAGTGCAGGACCACGTGGCGCAACGGTCAAACAATCCCTAATCTGACTGCGAGTCTTTTATAAAATTCATGAATCCTTACAGCTAGACCATATAACTGGCTCCGGAAATTCTCAGAAGTGCAGGACCTCGTGGCGCAACGGTCAAACAATCCCTAATCTGACTGCGAGTCTTTTATAAAATTCTTGAATCCTTACTGCTAGACCATATAACTAGCTCAGAAAATTCAGACAATTGTAGGGCAAATTCCCAGAAGTGCAGGACCTCGTGGCGCAACGGTAGCGCGTCTGACTCCAGATCAGAAGGTTGCGTGTTCAAATCACGTCGAGGTCAAACAATCCCTAATCTGACTGCGAGTCTTTTATAAAATTCTTGAATCCTTACTTCTAGACCATATAACTAGCTCAGAAACTTCAGATAATTGTAGGACAAATTCTCAGAAGTGCAGGACCTCGTGGCGCAACGGTCAAACAATCCCTAATCTGACTGCGAGTCTTTTATAAAATTCTTGAATCCTTACTGCTAGACCATATAACTAGCTCAGCAAATTCAGACAATTGTAGGGCAAATTCCCGGAAGTGCATGACCTCGTTGTGCAACGGTAGCATGTCTGACTCCAGATCAGAAGGTTGTGTGTTCAAATCACATCGAGGTCAAACAATCCCTAATTTGCCTGTGAGTCTTTTATAAAATTCATGAATCCTTACAGCTAGACCATATAACTGGCTCCGGAAATTCTCAGAAGTGCAGGACCACGTGGCGCAACGGTCAAACAATCCCTAATCTGACTGCGAGCCTTTTATAAAATTCTTGAATCCTTACTTCCAGACCATATAACTGGCTCAGAAAATTCAGACAATTGTAGGGCAAATTCCCAGAAGTGCAGGACCTCGTTGTGCAACGGTAGCGCGTCTGACTCCAGATCAGAAGGTTGCGTGTTCAAATCACATCGAGGTCAAACAATCCCTAATTTGCCTGTGAGTCTTTTATAAAATTCATGAATCCTTACAGCTAGACCATATAACTAGTTCAGCAAATTCTCAGAAGTGCAGGACCACGTGGCGCAACGGTCAAACAATCCCTAATCTGACTGCGAGTCTTTTATAAAATTCTTGAATCCTTACTGCTAGACCATATAACTAGCTCAGCAAATTCAGACAATTGTAGGGCAAATTCCCAGAAGTGCAGGGCCTCGTGGCGCAACGGTAGCGCGTCTGACTCCAGATCAGAAGGTTGCGTGTTCAAATCACGTCGAGGTCAAACAATCCCTAATCTGACTGCTAGTCTTTTATAAAATTCTTGAATCCTTACAGCTAGACCATATAACTAGCTCAGAAAATTCAGACAATTGTAGGGCAAATTCCCAGAAGTGCATGACCTCGTTGTGCAACGGTAGCATGTCTGACTCCAGATCAGAAGGTTGTGTGTTCAAATCACATCGAGGTCAAACAATCCCTATTTTGCCTGCGAGTCTTTTATAAAATTCATGAATCCTTACAGCTAGACCATATAACTAGTTCAGCAAATTCTCAGAAGTGCAGGACCACGTGGCGCAACGGTCAAACAATCCCTAATCTGACTGCGAGTCTTTTATAAAATTCTTGAATCCTTACTGCTAGACCATATAACTAGCTCAGAAAATTCAGACAATTGTAGGGCAAATTCCCAGAAGTGCAGGACCTCGTGGCGCAACGGTAGCGCGTCTGACTCCAGATCAGAAGGTTGCGTGTTCAAATCACGTCGATGTCAAACAGTCCCTAATCTGACTGTGAGTCTTTTATAAAATTCTTGAATCCTTACAGCTAGACCATATAACTAGCTCAGAAAATTCAGACAATTGTAGGGCAAATTCCCAGAAGTGCATGACCTCGTTGTGCAACGGTAGCGTGTCTGACTCCAGATCAGAAGGTTGTGTGTTCAAATCACATCGAGGTCAAACAATCCCTATTTTGCCTGTGAGTCTTTTATAAAATTCATGAATCCTTACAGCTAGACCATATAACTGGCTCCGGAAATTCTCAGAAGTGCAGGACCACGTGGCGCAACGGTCAAACAATCCCTAATCTGACTGCGAGTCTTTTATAAAATTCATGAATCCTTACAGCTAGACCATATAACTAGCTCAGAAAATTCAGACAATTGTAGGGCAAATTCCCAGAAGTGCAGGACCTCGTGGCGCAACGGTAGCGCGTCTGACTCCAGATCAGAAGGTTGCGTGTTCAAATCACGTCGAGGTCAAACAGTCCCTAATCTGACTGTGAGTCTTTTATAAAATTCTTGAATCCTTACAGCTAGACCATATAACTAGCTCAGAAAATTCAGACAATTGTAGGCAAATTCCCAGAAGTGCATGACCTCGTTGTGCAACGGTAGCATGTTTGACTCCAGATCAGAAGGTTGTGTGTTCAAATCACATCGAGGTCAAACAATCCCTATTTTGCCTGCGAGTCTTTTATAAAATTCATGAATCCTTACAGCTAGACAATATAACTAGCTCAGAAAATTCAGACAATTGTAGGGCAAATTCCCAGAAGTGCATGACCTCGTTGTGCAACGGTAGCATGTTTGACTCCAGATCAGAAGGTTGTGTGTTCAAATCACATCGAGGTCAAACAGTCCCTAATCTGACTGCGAGTCTTTTATAAAATTCTAGAATCCTTACAGCTAGACCATATAACTAGCTCAGAAAATTCAGACAATTGTAGGGCAAATTCCCGGAAGTGCAGGGCCTCGTGGCGCAACGGTAGTGCGTCTGAGTCCAGATCAGAAGGTTGCGTGTTCAAATCACGTCGCGGTCAAGCAATCCCTAATCTGACTATAAGTCTTCTGTAAAATTCATGAATCCTTACAGCTAGACCATATAACTAGCTCTGGAAATTCCCAGAAGGGCAGGACCACTTGGCGCAACGGTCAAACAATCCCTAATCTGACTGCGAGTCTTTTATAAAATTCATGAATCCTTACTGCTAGACCATATAACTACCTCAGAAAATTCAGACAATTGTAGGGCAAATTCCCAGAAATGCAGGACCTCGTGGCGCAACGGTAGCGCGTCTGACTCCAGATCAGAAGGTTGCGTGTTCAAATCACGTCGAGGTCAAACAATCCCTAATCTGACTGCGAGTCTTTTATAAAATTCTTGAATCCTTACAGCTAGACCATATAACTAGCTCAGAAAATTCAGACAATTGTAGGGCAAATTCCCAGAAGTGCATGACCTCGTTGTGCAACGGTAGCATGTTTGACTCCAGATCAGAAGGTTGTGTGTTCAAATCACATCGAGGTCAAACAATCCCTATTTTGCCTGCGAGTCTTTTATAAAATTCATGAATCCTTACAGCTAGACAATATAACTACCTCAGAAAATTCAGACAATTGTAGGGCAAATTCCCAGAAGTGCATGACCTCGTTGTGCAACGGTAGCGTGTCTGACTCCAGATCAGAAGGTTGCGTGTTCAAATCACGTTGAGGTCAAACAATCCCTAATCTGACTGCGAGTCTTTTATAAAATTCTTGAATCCTTACTGCTAGACCATATAACTAGCTCAGAAAATTCAGACAATTGTAGGGCAAATTCCCGGAAGTGCATGACCTCGTTGTGCAACGGTAGCATGTCTGACTCCAGATCAGAAGGTTGTGTGTTCAAATCACATCGAGGTCAAACAATCCCTAATTTGCCTGTGAGTCTTTTATAAAATTCATGAATCCTTACAGCTAGACCATATAACTGGCTCCGGAAATTCTCAGAAGTGCAGGACCACGTGGCGCAACGGTCAAACAATCCCTAATCTGACTGCGAGTCTTTTATAAAATTCTTGAATCCTTACTGCTAGACCATATAACTAGCTCAGAAAATTCAGACAATTGTAGGGCAAATTCTCAGAAGTGCAGGACCTAGTGGCGCAACGGTAGCGCGTCTGACTCCAGATCAGAAGGTTGCGTGTTCAAATCACGTCGAGGTCAAACAATCCCTAATCTGACTGCGAGTCTTTTACAAAATTCATGAATCCTTACAGCCAGACCATATAACTAGCTCAGCAAATTCAGACAATTGTAGGGCAAATTCTCAGAAGTGCAGGAACACGTGGCGCAACGGTCAAACAATCCCTAATATGACTGCGAGTCTTTTATAAAATTCATGAATACTTACTGCTAGACCATATAACTACCTCAGAAAATTCAGACAATTGTAGGGCAAATTCACAGAAGTCCAGGATCTCGTGGCGCAACGGTAGCGTGTCTGACTCCAGATATCAAGGTTGCGTGTTCAAATCACATCGAGGTCAAACAATCCCTAATTTGCCTGTGAGTCTTTTATAAAATTCATGAATCCTTACAGCTAGACCATATAACTGGCTCCGGAAATTCTCAGAAGTGCAGGACCACGTGGCGCAACGGTCAAACAATCCCTAATCTGACTGCGAGTCTTTTATAAAATTCTTGAATCCTTACTGCTAGACCATATAACTAGCTCAGCAAATTCAGACAATTGTGGGGCAAATTCCCAGAAGTGCAGTGCCTTGTGGTGCAACGGTAGCGTGTCTGAGTCCAGATCAGAAGGTTGCGTGTTCAAATTACGTCGAGGTCAAACAATCCCTAATCTGACTGCGAGTCTTTTACAAAATTCTTGAATCCTTACTGCTAGACCATATAACTAGCTCAGCAAATTCAGACAATTGTAGGGCAAATTCCCAGAAGGGCAGGACCACGTGGCGCAACGGTAGCGTGTCTGACTCCACATCAGAAGGTTGCGTGTTCAAATCACGTCGAGGTCAAACAGTCCCTAATCTGACTGTGAGTCTTTTATAAAATTCTTGAATCCTTACAGCTAGACCATATAACTAGCTCAGAAAATTCAGACAATTGTAGGGCAAATTCCCAGAAGTGCATGACCTCGTTGTGCAACGGTAGCGCGTCTGACTCCAGATCAGAAGGTTGCGTGTTCAAATCACGTCGAGGTCAAACAGTCCCTAATCTGACTGTGAGTCTTTTATAAAATTCTTGAATCCTTACAGCTAGACCATATAACTAGCTCAGAAAATTCAGACAATTGTAGGGCAAATTCCCAGAAGTGCATGACCTCGTTGTGCAACGGTAGCGCGTCTGACTCCAGATCAGAAGGTTGCGTGTTCAAATCACGTCGAGGTCAAACAATCCCTAATCTGACTGCGAGTCTTTTATAAAATTCTTGAATCCTTACAGCTAGACCATATAACTAGCTCAGAAAATTCAGACA
>CM040798.1:558176-635676 GCA_022829025.1 Squalius cephalus
TCCTTACTGCTAGACCATATAACTAGCTCAGAAAATTCAGACAATTGTAGGGCAAATTCCCAGAAGTGCAGGACCTCGTGGCGCAACGGTAGCGCGTCTGACTCCAGATCAGAAGGTTGCGTGTTCAAATCACGTCGAGGTCAAACAATCCCTAATCTGACTGCGAGTCTTTTATAAAATTCTTGAATCCTTACTTCTAGACCATATAACTAGCTCAGAAACTTCAGATAATTGTAGGACAAATTCTCAGAAGTGCAGGACCTCGTGGCGCAACGGTCAAACAATCCCTAATCTGACTGCGAGTCTTTTATAAAATTCTTGAATCCTTACTGCTAGACCATATAACTAGCTCAGCAAATTCAGACAATTGTAGGGCAAATTCCCGGAAGTGCAGGACCTCGTTGTGCAACGGTAGCGCGTCTGACTCCAGATCAGAAGGTTGCGTGTTCAAATCACATCGAGGTCAAACAATCCCTAATTTGCCTGTGAGTCTTTTATAAAATTCATGAATCCTTACAGCTAGACCATATAACTAGTTCAGCAAATTCTCAGAAGTGCAGGACCACGTGGCGCAACGGTCAAACAATCCCTAATCTGACTGCGAGTCTTTTATAAAATTCATGAATCCTTACAGCTAGACCATATAACTGGCTCCGGAAATTCTCAGAAGTGCAGGACCTCGTGGCGCAACGGTCAAACAATCCCTAATCTGACTGCGAGTCTTTTATAAAATTCTTGAATCCTTACTGCTAGACCATATAACTAGCTCAGCAAATTCAGACAATTGTAGGGCAAATTCCCAGAAGTGCAGGGCCTCGTGGCGCAACGGTAGCGCGTCTGACTCCAGATCAGAAGGTTGCGTGTTCAAATCACGTCGAGGTCAAACAATCCCTAATCTGACTGCTAGTCTTTTATAAAATTCTTGAATCCTTACAGCTAGACCATATAACTAGCTCAGAAAATTCAGACAATTGTAGGGCAAATTCCCAGAAGTGCATGACCTCGTTGTGCAACGGTAGCATGTCTGACTCCAGATCAGAAGGTTGTGTGTTCAAATCACATCGAGGTCAAACAATCCCTATTTTGCCTGCGAGTCTTTTATAAAATTCATGAATCCTTACAGCTAGACAATATAACTACCTCAGAAAATTCAGACAATTGTAGGGCAAATTCCCAGAAGTGCATGACCTCGTTGTGCAACGGTAGCGTGTCTGACTCCAGATCAGAAGGTTGCGTGTTCAAATCACGTTGAGGTCAAACAATCCCTAATCTGACTGCGAGTCTTTTATAAAATTCTTGAATCCTTACTGCTAGACCATATAACTAGCTCAGAAAATTCAGACAATTGTAGGGCAAATTCCCGGAAGTGCATGACTTCGTTGTGCAACGGTAGCATGTCTGACTCCAGATCAGAAGGTTGTGTGTTCAAATCACATCGAGGTCAAACAATCCCTAATTTGCCTGTGAGTCTTTTATAAAATTCATGAATCCTTACAGCTAGACCATATAACTGGCTCCGGAAATTCTCAGAAGTGCAGGACCACGTGGCGCAACGGTCAAACAATCCCTAATCTGACTGCGAGTCTTTTATAAAATTCTTGAATCCTTACTGCTAGACCATATAACTAGCTCAGAAAATTCAGACAATTGTAGGGCAAATTCCCAGAAGTGCAGGACCTCGTGGCGCAACGGTAGCGCGTCTGACTCCAGATCAGAAGGTTGCGTGTTCAAATCACGTCGAGGTCAAACAATCCCTAATCTGACTGCGAGTCTTTTATAAAATTCTTGAATCCTTACTGCTAGACCATATAACTAGCTCAGCAAATTCAGACAATTGTAGGGCAAATTCCCAGAAGTGCAGGACCACGTGGCGCAACGGTCAAACAATCCCTAATCTGACTGCGAGTCTTTTATAAAATTCATGAATCCTTACAGCTAGACCATATAACTAGTTCAGCAAATTCCCAGAAGTGCATGACCTCGTTGTGCAACGGTAGCATGTTTGACTCCAGATCAGAAGGTTGTGTGTTCAAATCACATCGAGGTCAAACAATCCCTATTTTGCCTGCGAGTCTTTTATAAAATTCATGAATCCTTACAGCTAGACAATATAACTAGCTCAGAAAATTCAGACAATTGTAGGGCAAATTCCCAGAAGTGCATGACCTCGTTGTGCAACGGTAGCATGTTTGACTCCAGATCAGAAGGTTGTGTGTTCAAATCACATCGAGGTCAAACAGTCCCTAATCTGACTGCGAGTCTTTTATAAAATTCTAGAATCCTTACAGCTAGACCATATAACTAGCTCAGAAAATTCAGACAATTGTAGGGCAAATTCCCGGAAGTGCAGGGCCTCGTGGCGCAACGGTAGTGCGTCTGAGTCCAGATCAGAAGGTTGCGTGTTCAAATCACGTCGCGGTCAAACAATCCCTAATCTGACTATAAGTCTTCTGTAAAATTCATGAATCCTTACAGCTAGACCATATAACTAGCTCTGGAAATTCCCAGAAGGGCAGGACCACTTGGCGCAACGGTCAAACAATCCCTAATCTGACTGCGAGTCTTTTATAAAATTCATGAATCCTTACTGCTAGACCATATAACTACCTCAGAAAATTCAGACAATTGTAGGGCAAATTCGCAGAAATGCAGGACCTCGTGGCGCAACGGTAGCGCGTCTGACTCCAGATCAGAAGGTTGCGTGTTCAAATCACGTCGAGGTCAAACAATCCCTAATCTGACTGCGAGTCTTTTATAAAATTCTTGAATCCTTACAGCTAGACCATATAACTAGCTCAGAAAATTCAGACAATTGTAGGGCAAATTCCCAGAAGTGCATGACCTCGTTGTGCAACGGTAGCATGTTTGACTCCAGATCAGAAGGTTGTGTGTTCAAATCACATCGAGGTCAAACAATCCCTATTTTGCCTGCGAGTCTTTTATAAAATTCATGAATCCTTACAGCTAGACAATATAACTACCTCAGAAAATTCAGACAATTGTAGGGCAAATTCCCAGAAGTGCATGACCTCGTTGTGCAACGGTAGCGTGTCTGACTCCAGATCAGAAGGTTGCGTGTTCAAATCACGTTGAGGTCAAACAATCCCTAATCTGACTGCGAGTCTTTTATAAAATTCTTGAATCCTTACTGCTAGACCATATAACTAGCTCAGAAAATTCAGACAATTGTAGGGCAAATTCCCGGAAGTGCATGACCTCGTTGTGCAACGGTAGCATGTCTGACTCCAGATCAGAAGGTTGTGTGTTCAAATCACATCGAGGTCAAACAATCCCTAATTTGCCTGTGAGTCTTTTATAAAATTCATGAATCCTTACAGCTAGACCATATAACTGGCTCCGGAAATTCTCAGAAGTGCAGGACCACGTGGCGCAACGGTCAAACAATCCCTAATCTGACTGCGAGTCTTTTATAAAATTCTTGAATCCTTACTGCTAGACCATATAACTAGCTCAGAAAATTCAGACAATTGTAGGGCAAATTCTCAGAAGTGCAGGACCTAGTGGCGCAACGGTAGCGCGTCTGACTCCAGATCAGAAGGTTGCGTGTTCAAATCACGTCGAGGTCAAACAATCCCTAATCTGACTGCGAGTCTTTTACAAAATTCATGAATCCTTACAGCCAGACCATATAACTAGCTCAGCAAATTCAGACAATTGTAGGGCAAATTCTCAGAAGTGCAGGAACACGTGGCGCAACGGTCAAACAATCCCTAATCTGACTGCGAGTCTTTTATAAAATTCATGAATACTTACTGCTAGACCATATAACTACCTCAGAAAATTCAGACAATTGTAGGGCAAATTCACAGAAGTCCAGGATCTCGTGGCGCAACGGTAGCGTGTCTGACTCCAGATATCAAGGTTGCGTGTTCAAATCACATCGAGGTCAAACAATCCCTAATTTGCCTGTGAGTCTTTTATAAAATTCATGAATCCTTACAGCTAGACCATATAACTGGCTCCGGAAATTCTCAGAAGTGCAGGACCACGTGGCGCAACGGTCAAACAATCCCTAATCTGACTGCGAGTCTTTTATAAAATTCTTGAATCCTTACTGCTAGACCATATAACTAGCTCAGAAAATTCAGACAATTGTAGGGCAAATTCCCAGAAGTGCAGGACCTCGTGGCGCAAAGGTAGCGCGTCTGACTCCAGATCAGAAGGTTGCGTGTTCAAATCACGTCGAGGTCAAACAGTCCCTAATCTGACTGTGAGTCTTTTATAAAATTCTTGAATCCTTACAGCTAGACCATATAACTAGCTCAGAAAATTCAGACAATTGTAGGGCAAATTCCCAGAAGTGCATGACCTCGTTGTGCAACGGTAGCATGTTTGACTCCAGATCAGAAGGTTGTGTGTTCAAATCACATCGAGGTCAAACAATCCCTATTTTGCCTGCGAGTCTTTTATAAAATTCATGAATCCTTACAGCTAGACAATATAACTAGCTCAGAAAATTCAGACAATTGTAGGGCAAATTCCCAGAAGTGCATGACCTCGTTGTGCAACGGTAGCATGTTTGACTCCAGATCAGAAGGTTGTGTGTTCAAATCACATCGAGGTCAAACAGTCCCTAATCTGACTGCGAGTCTTTTATAAAATTCTTGAATCCTTACAGCTAGACCATATAACTAGCTCAGAAAATTCAGACAATTGTAGGGCAAATTCCCAGAAGTGCATGACCTCGTTGTGCAACGGTAGCATGTTTGACTCCAGATCAGAAGGTTGTGTGTTCAAATCACATCGAGGTCAAACAATCCCTATTTTGCCTGCGAGTCTTTTATAAAATTCATGAATCCTTACAGCTAGACAATATAACTAGCTCAGAAAATTCAGACAATTGTAGGGCAAATTCCCAGAAGTGCATGACCTCGTTGTGCAACGGTAGCATGTCTGACTCCAGATCAGAAGGTTGTGTGTTCAAATCACATCGAGGTCAAACAATCCCTAATTTCCCTGTGAGTCTTTTATAAAATTCATGAATCCTTACAGCTAGACCATATAACTGGCTCCGGAAATTCTCAGAAGTGCAGGACCACGTGGCGCAACGGTCAAACAATCCCTAATCTGACTGCGAGTCTTTTATAAAATTCTTGAATCCTTACTGCTAGACCATATAACTAGCTCAGAAAATTCAGACAATTGTAGGGCAAATTCCCAGAAGTGCAGGACCTCGTGGCGCAACGGTAGCGCGTCTGACTCCAGATCAGAAGGTTGCGTGTTCAAATCACGTCGAGGTCAAACAATCCCTAATCTGACTGCGAGTCTTTTATAAAATTCTTGAATCCTTACTTCTAGACCATATAACTAGCTCAGAAACTTCAGATAATTGTAGGACAAATTCTCAGAAGTGCAGGACCTCGTGGCGCAACGGTCAAACAATCCCTAATCTGACTGCGAGTCTTTTATAAAATTCTTGAATCCTTACTGCTAGACCATATAACTAGCTCAGCAAATTCAGACAATTGTAGGGCAAATTCCCGGAAGTGCATGACCTCGTTGTGCAACGGTAGCATGTCTGACTCCAGATCAGAAGGTTGTGTGTTCAAATCACATCGAGGTCAAACAATCCCTAATTTGCCTGTGAGTCATTTATAAAATTCATGAATCCTTACAGCTAGACCATATAACTGGCTCCGGAAATTCTCAGAAGTGCAGGACCACGTGGCGCAACGGTCAAACAATCCCTAATCTGACTGCGAGCCTTTTATAAAATTCTTGAATCCTTACTTCCAGACCATATAACTGGCTCAGAAAATTCAGACAATTGTAGGGCAAATTCCCAGAAGTGCAGGACCTCGTTGTGCAACGGTAGCGCGTCTGACTCCAGATCAGAAGGTTGTGTGTTCAAATCACATCGAGGTCAAACAATCCCTAATTTGCCTGTGAGTCTTTTATAAAATTCATGAATCCTTACAGCTAGACCATATAACTAGTTCAGCAAATTCTCAGAAGTGCAGGACCACGTGGCGCAACGGTCAAACAATCCCTAATCTGACTGCGAGTCTTTTATAAAATTCATGAATCCTTACAGCTAGACCATATAACTGGCTCCGGAAATTCTCAGAAGTGCAGGACCTCGTGGCGCAACGGTCAAACAATCCCTAATCTGACTGCGAGTCTTTTATAAAATTCTTGAATCCTTACTGCTAGACCATATAACTAGCTCAGCAAATTCAGACAATTGTAGGGCAAATTCCCAGAAGTGCAGGGCCTCGTGGCGCAACGGTAGCGCGTCTGACTCCAGATCAGAAGGTTGCGTGTTCAAATCACGTCGAGGTCAAACAATCCCTAATCTGACTGCTAGTCTTTTATAAAATTCTTGAATCCTTACAGCTAGACCATATAACTAGCTCAGAAAATTCAGACAATTGTAGGGCAAATTCCCAGAAGTGCATGACCTCGTTGTGCAACGGTAGCATGTCTGACTCCAGATCAGAAGGTTGTGTGTTCAAATCACATCGAGGTCAAACAATCCCTATTTTGCCTGCGAGTCTTTTATAAAATTCATGAATCCTTACAGCTAGACAATATAACTACCTCAGAAAATTCAGACAATTGTAGGGCAAATTCCCAGAAGTGCATGACCTCGTTGTGCAACGGTAGCGTGTCTGACTCCAGATCAGAAGGTTGCGTGTTCAAATCACGTTGAGGTCAAACAATCCCTAATCTGACTGCGAGTCTTTTATAAAATTCTTGAATCCTTACTGCTAGACCATATAACTAGCTCAGAAAATTCAGACAATTGTAGGGCAAATTCCCGGAAGTGCATGACTTCGTTGTGCAACGGTAGCATGTCTGACTCCAGATCAGAAGGTTGTGTGTTCAAATCACATCGAGGTCAAACAATCCCTAATTTGCCTGTGAGTCTTTTATAAAATTCATGAATCCTTACAGCTAGACCATATAACTGGCTCCGGAAATTCTCAGAAGTGCAGGACCACGTGGCGCAACGGTCAAACAATCCCTAATCTGACTGCGAGTCTTTTATAAAATTCTTGAATCCTTACTGCTAGACCATATAACTAGCTCAGAAAATTCAGACAATTGTAGGGCAAATTCCCAGAAGTGCAGGACCTCGTGGCGCAACGGTAGCGCGTCTGACTCCAGATCAGAAGGTTGCGTGTTCAAATCACGTCGAGGTCAAACAATCCCTAATCTGACTGCGAGTCTTTTATAAAATTCTTGAATCCTTACTGCTAGACCATATAACTAGCTCAGCAAATTCAGACAATTGTAGGGCAAATTCCCAGAAGTGCAGGACCACGTGGCGCAACGGTCAAACAATCCCTAATCTGACTGCGAGTCTTTTATAAAATTCATGAATCCTTACAGCTAGACCATATAACTAGTTCAGCAAATTCCCAGAAGTGCATGACCTCGTTGTGCAACGGTAGCATGTTTGACTCCAGATCAGAAGGTTGTGTGTTCAAATCACATCGAGGTCAAACAATCCCTATTTTGCCTGCGAGTCTTTTATAAAATTCATGAATCCTTACAGCTAGACAATATAACTAGCTCAGAAAATTCAGACAATTGTAGGGCAAATTCCCAGAAGTGCATGACCTCGTTGTGCAACGGTAGCATGTTTGACTCCAGATCAGAAGGTTGTGTGTTCAAATCACATCGAGGTCAAACAGTCCCTAATCTGACTGCGAGTCTTTTATAAAATTCTAGAATCCTTACAGCTAGACCATATAACTAGCTCAGAAAATTCAGACAATTGTAGGGCAAATTCCCGGAAGTGCAGGGCCTCGTGGCGCAACGGTAGTGCGTCTGAGTCCAGATCAGAAGGTTGCGTGTTCAAATCACGTCGCGGTCAAACAATCCCTAATCTGACTATAAGTCTTCTGTAAAATTCATGAATCCTTACAGCTAGACCATATAACTAGCTCTGGAAATTCCCAGAAGGGCAGGACCACTTGGCGCAACGGTCAAACAATCCCTAATCTGACTGCGAGTCTTTTATAAAATTCATGAATCCTTACTGCTAGACCATATAACTACCTCAGAAAATTCAGACAATTGTAGGGCAAATTCGCAGAAATGCAGGACCTCGTGGCGCAACGGTAGCGCGTCTGACTCCAGATCAGAAGGTTGCGTGTTCAAATCACGTCGAGGTCAAACAATCCCTAATCTGACTGCGAGTCTTTTATAAAATTCTTGAATCCTTACAGCTAGACCATATAACTAGCTCAGAAAATTCAGACAATTGTAGGGCAAATTCCCAGAAGTGCATGACCTCGTTGTGCAACGGTAGCATGTTTGACTCCAGATCAGAAGGTTGTGTGTTCAAATCACATCGAGGTCAAACAATCCCTATTTTGCCTGCGAGTCTTTTATAAAATTCATGAATCCTTACAGCTAGACAATATAACTACCTCAGAAAATTCAGACAATTGTAGGGCAAATTCCCAGAAGTGCATGACCTCGTTGTGCAACGGTAGCGTGTCTGACTCCAGATCAGAAGGTTGCGTGTTCAAATCACGTTGAGGTCAAACAATCCCTAATCTGACTGCGAGTCTTTTATAAAATTCTTGAATCCTTACTGCTAGACCATATAACTAGCTCAGAAAATTCAGACAATTGTAGGGCAAATTCCCGGAAGTGCATGACCTCGTTGTGCAACGGTAGCATGTCTGACTCCAGATCAGAAGGTTGTGTGTTCAAATCACATCGAGGTCAAACAATCCCTAATTTGCCTGTGAGTCTTTTATAAAATTCATGAATCCTTACAGCTAGACCATATAACTGGCTCCGGAAATTCTCAGAAGTGCAGGACCACGTGGCGCAACGGTCAAACAATCCCTAATCTGACTGCGAGTCTTTTATAAAATTCTTGAATCCTTACTGCTAGACCATATAACTAGCTCAGAAAATTCAGACAATTGTAGGGCAAATTCTCAGAAGTGCAGGACCTAGTGGCGCAACGGTAGCGCGTCTGACTCCAGATCAGAAGGTTGCGTGTTCAAATCACGTCGAGGTCAAACAATCCCTAATCTGACTGCGAGTCTTTTACAAAATTCATGAATCCTTACAGCCAGACCATATAACTAGCTCAGCAAATTCAGACAATTGTAGGGCAAATTCTCAGAAGTGCAGGAACACGTGGCGCAACGGTCAAACAATCCCTAATCTGACTGCGAGTCTTTTATAAAATTCATGAATACTTACTGCTAGACCATATAACTACCTCAGAAAATTCAGACAATTGTAGGGCAAATTCACAGAAGTCCAGGATCTCGTGGCGCAACGGTAGCGTGTCTGACTCCAGATATCAAGGTTGCGTGTTCAAATCACATCGAGGTCAAACAATCCCTAATTTGCCTGTGAGTCTTTTATAAAATTCATGAATCCTTACAGCTAGACCATATAACTGGCTCCGGAAATTCTCAGAAGTGCAGGACCACGTGGCGCAACGGTCAAACAATCCCTAATCTGACTGCGAGTCTTTTATAAAATTCTTGAATCCTTACTGCTAGACCATATAACTAGCTCAGAAAATTCAGACAATTGTAGGGCAAATTCCCAGAAGTGCAGGACCTCGTGGCGCAAAGGTAGCGCGTCTGACTCCAGATCAGAAGGTTGCGTGTTCAAATCACGTCGAGGTCAAACAGTCCCTAATCTGACTGTGAGTCTTTTATAAAATTCTTGAATCCTTACAGCTAGACCATATAACTAGCTCAGAAAATTCAGACAATTGTAGGGCAAATTCCCAGAAGTGCATGACCTCGTTGTGCAACGGTAGCATGTTTGACTCCAGATCAGAAGGTTGTGTGTTCAAATCACATCGAGGTCAAACAATCCCTATTTTGCCTGCGAGTCTTTTATAAAATTCATGAATCCTTACAGCTAGACAATATAACTAGCTCAGAAAATTCAGACAATTGTAGGGCAAATTCCCAGAAGTGCATGACCTCGTTGTGCAACGGTAGCATGTTTGACTCCAGATCAGAAGGTTGTGTGTTCAAATCACATCGAGGTCAAACAGTCCCTAATCTGACTGCGAGTCTTTTATAAAATTCTTGAATCCTTACAGCTAGACCATATAACTAGCTCAGAAAATTCAGACAATTGTAGGGCAAATTCCCAGAAGTGCATGACCTCGTTGTGCAACGGTAGCATGTTTGACTCCAGATCAGAAGGTTGTGTGTTCAAATCACATCGAGGTCAAACAATCCCTATTTTGCCTGCGAGTCTTTTATAAAATTCATGAATCCTTACAGCTAGACAATATAACTAGCTCAGAAAATTCAGACAATTGTAGGGCAAATTCCCGGAAGTGCATGACCTCGTTGTGCAACGGTAGCATGTCTGACTCCAGATCAGAAGGTTGTGTGTTCAAATCACATCGAGGTCAAACAATCCCTAATTTCCCTGTGAGTCTTTTATAAAATTCATGAATCCTTACAGCTAGACCATATAACTGGCTCCGGAAATTCTCAGAAGTGCAGGACCACGTGGCGCAACGGTCAAACAATCCCTAATCTGACTGCGAGTCTTTTATAAAATTCTTGAATCCTTACTGCTAGACCATATAACTAGCTCAGAAAATTCAGACAATTGTAGGGCAAATTCCCAGAAGTGCAGGACCTCGTGGCGCAACGGTAGCGCATCTGACTCCAGATCAGAAGGTTGCGTGTTCAAATCACGTCGAGGTCAAACAATCCCTAATCTGACTGCGAGTCTTTTATAAAATTCTTGAATCCTTACTTCTAGACCATATAACTAGCTCAGAAACTTCAGATAATTGTAGGACAAATTCTCAGAAGTGCAGGACCTCGTGGCGCAACGGTCAAACAATCCCTAATCTGACTGCGAGTCTTTTATAAAATTCTTGAATCCTTACTGCTAGACCATATAACTAGCTCAGCAAATTCAGACAATTGTAGGGCAAATTCCCGGAAGTGCATGACCTCGTTGTGCAACGGTAGCATGTCTGACTCCAGATCAGAAGGTTGTGTGTTCAAATCACATCGAGGTCAAACAATCCCTAATTTGCCTGTGAGTCATTTATAAAATTCATGAATCCTTACAGCTAGACCATATAACTGGCTCCGGAAATTCTCAGAAGTGCAGGACCACGTGGCGCAACGGTCAAACAATCCCTAATCTGACTGCGAGCCTTTTATAAAATTCTTGAATCCTTACTTCCAGACCATATAACTGGCTCAGAAAATTCAGACAATTGTAGGGCAAATTCCCAGAAGTGCAGGACCTCGTTGTGCAACGGTAGCGCGTCTGACTCCAGATCAGAAGGTTGTGTGTTCAAATCACATCGAGGTCAAACAATCCCTAATTTGCCTGTGAGTCTTTTATAAAATTCATGAATCCTTACAGCTAGACCATATAACTAGTTCAGCAAATTCTCAGAAGTGCAGGACCACGTGGCGCAACGGTCAAACAATCCCTAATCTGACTGCGAGTCTTTTATAAAATTCATGAATCCTTACAGCTAGACCATATAACTGGCTCCGGAAATTCTCAGAAGTGCAGGACCTCGTGGCGCAACGGTCAAACAATCCCTAATCTGACTGCGAGTCTTTTATAAAATTCTTGAATCCTTACTGCTAGACCATATAACTAGCTCAGCAAATTCAGACAATTGTAGGGCAAATTCCCAGAAGTGCAGGGCCTCGTGGCGCAACGGTAGCGCGTCTGACTCCAGATCAGAAGGTTGCGTGTTCAAATCACGTCGAGGTCAAACAATCCCTAATCTGACTGCTAGTCTTTTATAAAATTCTTGAATCCTTACAGCTAGACCATATAACTAGCTCAGAAAATTCAGACAATTGTAGGGCAAATTCCCAGAAGTGCATGACCTCGTTGTGCAACGGTAGCATGTCTGACTCCAGATCAGAAGGTTGTGTGTTCAAATCACATCGAGGTCAAACAATCCCTATTTTGCCTGCGAGTCTTTTATAAAATTCATGAATCCTTACAGCTAGACAATATAACTACCTCAGAAAATTCAGACAATTGTAGGGCAAATTCCCAGAAGTGCATGACCTCGTTGTGCAACGGTAGCTTGTCTGACTCCAGATCAGAAGGTTGCGTGTTCAAATCACGTTGAGGTCAAACAATCCCTAATCTGACTGCGAGTCTTTTATAAAATTCTTGAATCCTTACTGCTAGACCATATAACTAGCTCAGAAAATTCAGACAATTGTAGGGCAAATTCCCGGAAGTGCATGACTTCGTTGTGCAACGGTAGCATGTCTGACTCCAGATCAGAAGGTTGTGTGTTCAAATCACATCGAGGTCAAACAATCCCTAATTTGCCTGTGAGTCTTTTATAAAATTCATGAATCCTTACAGCTAGACCATATAACTGGCTCCGGAAATTCTCAGAAGTGCAGGACCACGTGGCGCAACGGTCAAACAATCCCTAATCTGACTGCGAGTCTTTTATAAAATTCTTGAATCCTTACTGCTAGACCATATAACTAGCTCAGAAAATTCAGACAATTGTAGGGCAAATTCCCAGAAGTGCAGGACCTCGTGGCGCAACGGTAGCGCGTCTGACTCCAGATCAGAAGGTTGCGTGTTCAAATCACGTCGAGGTCAAACAATCCCTAATCTGACTGCGAGTCTTTTATAAAATTCTTGAATCCTTACTGCTAGACCATATAACTAGCTCAGCAAATTCAGACAATTGTAGGGCAAATTCCCAGAAGTGCAGGACCACGTGGCGCAACGGTCAAACAATCCCTAATCTGACTGCGAGTCTTTTATAAAATTCATGAATCCTTACAGCTAGACCATATAACTAGTTCAGCAAATTCCCAGAAGTGCATGACCTCGTTGTGCAACGGTAGCATGTTTGACTCCAGATCAGAAGGTTGTGTGTTCAAATCACATCGAGGTCAAACAATCCCTATTTTGCCTGCGAGTCTTTTATAAAATTCATGAATCCTTACAGCTAGACAATATAACTAGCTCAGAAAATTCAGACAATTGTAGGGCAAATTCCCAGAAGTGCATGACCTCGTTGTGCAACGGTAGCATGTTTGACTCCAGATCAGAAGGTTGTGTGTTCAAATCACATCGAGGTCAAACAGTCCCTAATCTGACTGCGAGTCTTTTATAAAATTCTAGAATCCTTACAGCTAGACCATATAACTAGCTCAGAAAATTCAGACAATTGTAGGGCAAATTCCCGGAAGTGCAGGGCCTCGTGGCGCAACGGTAGTGCGTCTGAGTCCAGATCAGAAGGTTGCGTGTTCAAATCACGTCGCGGTCAAACAATCCCTAATCTGACTATAAGTCTTCTGTAAAATTCATGAATCCTTACAGCTAGACCATATAACTAGCTCTGGAAATTCCCAGAAGGGCAGGACCACTTGGCGCAACGGTCAAACAATCCCTAATCTGACTGCGAGTCTTTTATAAAATTCATGAATCCTTACTGCTAGACCATATAACTACCTCAGAAAATTCAGACAATTGTAGGGCAAATTCGCAGAAATGCAGGACCTCGTGGCGCAACGGTAGCGCGTCTGACTCCAGATCAGAAGGTTGCGTGTTCAAATCACGTCGAGGTCAAACAATCCCTAATCTGACTGCGAGTCTTTTATAAAATTCTTGAATCCTTACAGCTAGACCATATAACTAGCTCAGAAAATTCAGACAATTGTAGGGCAAATTCCCAGAAGTGCATGACCTCGTTGTGCAACGGTAGCATGTTTGACTCCAGATCAGAAGGTTGTGTGTTCAAATCACATCGAGGTCAAACAATCCCTATTTTGCCTGCGAGTCTTTTATAAAATTCATGAATCCTTACAGCTAGACAATATAACTACCTCAGAAAATTCAGACAATTGTAGGGCAAATTCCCAGAAGTGCATGACCTCGTTGTGCAACGGTAGCGTGTCTGACTCCAGATCAGAAGGTTGCGTGTTCAAATCACGTTGAGGTCAAACAATCCCTAATCTGACTGCGAGTCTTTTATAAAATTCTTGAATCCTTACTGCTAGACCATATAACTAGCTCAGAAAATTCAGACAATTGTAGGGCAAATTCCCGGAAGTGCATGACCTCGTTGTGCAACGGTAGCATGTCTGACTCCAGATCAGAAGGTTGTGTGTTCAAATCACATCGAGGTCAAACAATCCCTAATTTGCCTGTGAGTCTTTTATAAAATTCATGAATCCTTACAGCTAGACCATATAACTGGCTCCGGAAATTCTCAGAAGTGCAGGACCACGTGGCGCAACGGTCAAACAATCCCTAATCTGACTGCGAGTCTTTTATAAAATTCTTGAATCCTTACTGCTAGACCATATAACTAGCTCAGAAAATTCAGACAATTGTAGGGCAAATTCTCAGAAGTGCAGGACCTAGTGGCGCAACGGTAGCGCGTCTGACTCCAGATCAGAAGGTTGCGTGTTCAAATCACGTCGAGGTCAAACAATCCCTAATCTGACTGCGAGTCTTTTACAAAATTCATGAATCCTTACAGCCAGACCATATAACTAGCTCAGCAAATTCAGACAATTGTAGGGCAAATTCTCAGAAGTGCAGGAACACGTGGCGCAACGGTCAAACAATCCCTAATCTGACTGCGAGTCTTTTATAAAATTCATGAATACTTACTGCTAGACCATATAACTACCTCAGAAAATTCAGACAATTGTAGGGCAAATTCACAGAAGTCCAGGATCTCGTGGCGCAACGGTAGCGTGTCTGACTCCAGATATCAAGGTTGCGTGTTCAAATCACATCGAGGTCAAACAATCCCTAATTTGCCTGTGAGTCTTTTATAAAATTCATGAATCCTTACAGCTAGACCATATAACTGGCTCCGGAAATTCTCAGAAGTGCAGGACCACGTGGCGCAACGGTCAAACAATCCCTAATCTGACTGCGAGTCTTTTATAAAATTCTTGAATCCTTACTGCTAGACCATATAACTAGCTCAGCAAATTCAGACAATTGTGGGGCAAATTCCCAGAAGTGCAGTGCCTTGTGGTGCAACGGTAGCGTGTCTGAGTCCAGATCAGAAGGTTGCGTGTTCAAATTACGTCGAGGTCAAACAATCCCTAATCTGACTGCGAGTCTTTTACAAAATTCTTGAATCCTTACTGCTAGACCATATAACTAGCTCAGCAAATTCAGACAATTGTAGGGCAAATTCCCAGAAGGGCAGGACCACGTGGCGCAACGGTAGCGTGTCTGACTCCACATCAGAAGGTTGCGTGTTCAAATCACGTCGAGGTCAAACAGTCCCTAATCTGACTGTGAGTCTTTTATAAAATTCTTGAATCCTTACAGCTAGACCATATAACTAGCTCAGAAAATTCAGACAATTGTAGGGCAAATTCCCAGAAGTGCATGACCTCGTTGTGCAACGGTAGCGCGTCTGACTCCAGATCAGAAGGTTGCGTGTTCAAATCACGTCGAGGTCAAACAGTCCCTAATCTGACTGTGAGTCTTTTATAAAATTCTTGAATCCTTACAGCTAGACCATATAACTAGCTCAGAAAATTCAGACAATTGTAGGGCAAATTCCCAGAAGTGCATGACCTCGTTGTGCAACGGTAGCGCGTCTGACTCCAGATCAGAAGGTTGTGTGTTCAAATCACATCGAGGTCAAACAATCCCTATTTTGCCTGTGAGTCTTTTATAAAATTCATGAATCCTTACAGCTAGACCATATAACTAGTTCAGCAAATTCTCAGAAGTGCAGGACCACGTGGCGCAACGGTCAAACAATCCCTAATCTGACTGCGAGTCTTTTATAAAATTCATGAATCCTTACAGCTAGACCATATAACTAGCTCAGAAAATTCAGACAATTGTAGGGCAAATTCCCAGAAGTGCATGACCTCGTTGTGCAACGGTAGCATGTTTGACTCCAGATCAGAAGGTTGTGTGTTCAAATCACATCGAGGTCAAACAATCCCTATTTTGCCTGCGAGTCTTTTATAAAATTCATGAATCCTTACAGCTAGACCATATAACTGGCTCCGGAAATTCTCAGAAGTGCAGGACCACGTGGCGCAACGGTCAAACAATCCCTAATCTGACTGCGAGTCTTTTATAAAATTCATGAATCCTTACAGCTAGACCATATAACTGGCTCCGGAAATTCTCAGAAGTGCAGGACCACGTGGCGCAACGGTCAAACAATCCCTAATCTGACTGCGAGTCTTTTATAAAATTCTTGAATCCTTACTGCTAGACCATATAACTAGCTCAGAAAATTCAGACAATTGTAGGGCAAATTCCCAGAAGTGCAGGACCTCGTGGCGCAACGGTAGCGCGTCTGACTCCAGATCAGAAGGTTGCGTGTTCAAATCACGTCGAGGTCAAACAGTCCCTAATCTGACTGTGAGTCTTTTATAAAATTCTTGAATCCTTACAGCTAGACCATATAACTAGCTCAGAAAATTCAGACAATTGTAGGGCAAATTACCAGAAGTGCATGACCTCGTTGTGCAACGGTAGCATGTCTGACTCCAGATCAGAAGGTTGTGTGTTCAAATCACATCGAGGTCAAACAATCCCTAATTTGCCTGTGAGTCTTTTATAAAATTCATGAATCCTTACAGCTAGACCATATAACTGGCTCCGGAAATTCTCAGAAGTGCAGGACCACGTGGCGCAACGGTCAAACAATCCCTAATCTGACTGCGAGTCTTTTATAAAATTCTTGAATCCTTACTGCTAGACCATATAACTAGCTCAGAAAATTCAGACAATTGTAGGGCAAATTCCCAGAAGTGCAGGACCTCGTGGCGCAACGGTAGCGCGTCTGACTCCAGATCAGAAGGTTGCGTGTTCAAATCACGTCGAGGTCAAACAATCCCTAATCTGACTGCGAGTCTTTTATAAAATTCTTGAATCCTTACTGCTAGACCATATAACTAGCTCAGAAAATTCAGACAATTGTAGGGCAAATTCTCAGAAGTGCAGGACCTAGTGGCGCAACGGTAGCGCGTCTGACTCCAGATCAGAAGGTTGCGTGTTCAAATCACGTCGAGGTCAAACAATCTCTAATCTGACTGCGAGTCTTTTACAAAATTCATGAATCCTTACAGCCAGACCATATAACTAGCTCAGCAAATTCAGACAATTGTAGGGCAAATTCTCAGAAGTGCAGGAACACGTGGCGCAACGGTCAAACAATCCCTAATATGACTGCGAGTCTTTTATAAAATTCATGAATACTTACTGCTAGACCATATAACTACCTCAGAAAATTCAGACAATTGTAGGGCAAATTCACAGAAGTCCAGGATCTCGTGGCGCAACGGTAGCGTGTCTGACTCCAGATATCAAGGTTGCGTGTTCAAATCACATCGAGGTCAAACAATCCCTAATTTGCCTGTGAGTCTTTTATAAAATTCATGAATCCTTACAGCTAGACCATATAACTGGCTCCGGAAATTCTCAGAAGTGCAGGACCACGTGGCGCAACGGTCAAACAATCCCTAATCTGACTGCGAGTCTTTTATAAAATTCTTGAATCCTTACAGCTAGACCATATAACTAGCTCAGCAAATTCAGACAATTGTGGGGCAAATTCCCAGAAGTGCAGTGCCTTGTGGTGCAACGGTAGCGTGTCTGAGTCCAGATCAGAAGGTTGCGTGTTCAAATTACGTCGAGGTCAAACAATCCCTAATCTGACTGCGAGTCTTTTACAAAATTCTTGAATCCTTACTGCTAGACCATATAACTAGCTCAGCAAATTCAGACAATTGTAGGGCAAATTCCCAGAAGGGCAGGACCACGTGGCGCAACGGTAGCGTGTCTGACTCCACATCAGAAGGTTGCGTGTTCAAATCACGTCGAGGTCAAACAGTCCCTAATCTGACTGTGAGTCTTTTATAAAATTCTTGAATCCTTACAGCTAGACCATATAACTAGCTCAGAAAATTCAGACAATTGTAGGGCAAATTCCCAGAAGTGCATGACCTCGTTGTGCAACGGTAGCGCGTCTGACTCCAGATCAGAAGGTTGTGTGTTCAAATCACATCGAGGTCAAACAATCCCTATTTTGCCTGTGAGTCTTTTATAAAATTCATGAATCCTTACAGCTAGACCATATAACTAGTTCAGCAAATTCTCAGAAGTGCAGGACCACGTGGCGCAACGGTCAAACAATCCCTAATCTGACTGCGAGTCTTTTATAAAATTCATGAATCCTTACAGCTAGACCATATAACTAGTTCAGCAAATTCCCAGAAGTGCAGGACCTCGTGGCGCAATGGTAGCGCGTCTGACTCCAGATTAGAAGGTTGCGTGTTCAAATTACGTTGAGGTCAAACAATCCCTAATCTGACTGCGAGTCTTTTATAAAATTCTTGAATCCTTACAGCTAGACCATATAACTAGCTCAGAAAATTCAGACAATTGTAGGGCAAATTCCCGGAAGTGCATGACCTCGTTGTGCAACGGTAGCATGTTTGACTCCAGATCAGAAGGTTGTGTGTTCAAATCACATCGAGGTCAAACAATCCCTATTTTGCCTGCGAGTCTTTTATAAAATTCATGAATCCTTACAGCTAGACCATATAACTGGCTCCGGAAATTCTCAGAAGTGCAGGACCACGTGGCGCAACGGTCAAACAATCCCTAATCTGACTGCGAGTCTTTTATAAAATTCATGAATCCTTACAGCTAGACCATATAACTGGCTCCGGAAATTCTCAGAAGTGCAGGACCACGTGGCGCAACGGTCAAACAATCCCTAATCTGACTGCGAGTCTTTTATAAAATTCTTGAATCCTTACTGCTAGACCATATAACTAGCTCAGAAAATTCAGACAATTGTAGGGCAAATTCCCAGAAGTGCAGGACCTCGTGGCGCAACGGTAGCGCGTCTGACTCCAGATCAGAAGGTTGCGTGTTCAAATCACGTCGAGGTCAAACAGTCCCTAATCTGACTGTGAGTCTTTTATAAAATTCTTGAATCCTTACAGCTAGACCATATAACTAGCTCAGAAAATTCAGACAATTGTAGGGCAAATTCCCAGAAGTGCATGACCTCGTTGTGCAACGGTAGCATGTTTGACTCCAGATCAGAAGGTTGTGTGTTCAAATCACATCGAGGTCAAACAATCCCTATTTTGCCTGCGAGTCTTTTATAAAATTCATGAATCCTTACAGCTAGACAATATAACTAGCTCAGAAAATTCAGACAATTGTAGGGCAAATTCCCAGAAGTGCATGACCTCGTTGTGCAACGGTAGCATGTTTGACTCCAGATCAGAAGGTTGTGTGTTCAAATCACATCGAGGTCAAACAGTCCCTATTTTGCCTGCGAGTCTTTTATAAAATTCATGAATCCTTACAGCTAGACCATATAACTAGCTCAGAAAATTCAGACAATTGTAGGGCAAATTCCCAGAAGTGCAGGACCACGTGGCGCAACGGTAGCGTGTCTGACTCCAGATATGAAGTTTGCGTGTTCAAATCACATCGAGGTCAAACAATCCCTAATTTGCCTGTGAGTCTTTTATAAAATTCATTAATCCTTACTGCTAGACCATATAACTAGTTCAGCAAGTTCCCAGAAGTGCAGGTTAGATTCCCAGAGGTGCAGGACCTCGTAGCGTGTCTGACTCCAGATCAGAAGGTTGCATGTTCAAATCACGTTGAGGTCAAACAATCCCTAATCTGACTATAAGTCTTCTGTAAAATTCATGAATTCTTACAGCTAGACCATATCACTAGCTCCGGAAATTCTCAGAAGTCCAGGACCACGTGGCGCAACGGTCAAACAATCCCTAATCTGACTGCGAGTCTTTTATAAAATTCTTGAATCCTTACTGCTAGACCATATAACTGGCTCCGGAAATTCTCAGAAGTGCAGGACCACGTGGCGCAACGGTCAAACAATCCCTAATCTGACTGCGAGTCTTTTATAAAATTCATGAATACTTACTTCTAGACCATATAACTACCTCAGAAAATTCAGACAATTGTAGGGCAAATTCCCAGAAGTGCATGACCTCGTTGTGCAACGGTAGCGTGTCTGACTCCAGATCAGAAGGTTATGTGTTCAAATCACATCGAGGTCAAACAATCCCTAATCTGACTGTGAGTCTTTTATAAAATTCATGAATCCTTACAGCTAGACCATATAACTGGCTCCGGAAATTCTCAGAAGTGCAGGACCACGTGGCGCAACGGTCAAACAATCCCTAATCTGACTGCGAGTCTTTTATAAAATTCTTGAATCCTTACTGCTAGACCATATAACTAGCTCAGCAAATTCAGACAATTGTAGGGCAAATTCCCATAAGGGCAGGACCACGTGGCGCAACGGTCAAACAATCCCTAATCTGACTGCGAGTCTTTTACAAAATTCTTGAATCCTTACTGCTAGACCATATAACTAGCTCAGAAAATTCAGACAATTGTAGGGCAAATTCCCAGAAGTGCAGGACCACGTGGCGCAACGGTAGCGTGTCTGACTCCAGATATGAAGTTTGCGTGTTCAAATCACATCGAGGTCAAACAATCCCTAATTTGCCTGTGAGTCTTTTATAAAATTCATTAATTCTTACTGCTAGACCATATAACTAGTTCAGCAAATTCCCAGAAGTGCAGGTTAAATTCCCAGAGGTGCAGGACCTCGTAGCGTGTCTGACTCCAGATCAGAAGGTTGCATGTTCAAATCACGTTGAGGTCAAACAATCCCTAATCTGACTATAAGTCTTCTGTAAAATTCATGAATTCTTACAGCTAGACCATATCACTAGCTCCGGAAATTCTCAGAAGTCCAGGACCACGTGGCGCAACGGTCAAACAATCCCTAATCTGACTGTGAGTCTTTTATAAAATTCTTGAATCCTTACTGCTAGACCATATAACTAGCTCAGAAAATTCAGACAATTGTAGGGCAAATTCCCATAAGGGCAGGACCACGTGGCGCAACGGTCAAACAATCCCTAATCTGACTGCGAGTCTTTTACAAAATTCTTGAATCCTTACTGCTAGACCATATAACTAGCTCAGAAAATTCAGACAATTGTAGGGCAAATTCCCAGAAGTGCAGGACCACGTGGCGCAAGGGTAGCGTGTCTGACTCCAGATATGAAGTTTGCGTGTTCAAATCACATCGAGGTCAAACAATCCCTAATTTGCCTGTGAGTCTTTTATAAAATTCATTAATCCTTACTGCTAGACCATATAACTAGTTCAGCAAATTCCCAGAAGTGCAGGTTAAATTCCCAGAGGTGCAGGACCTCGTAGCGTGTCTGACTCCAGATCAGAAGGTTGCATGTTCAAATCACGTTGAGGTCAAACAATCCCTAATCTGACTATAAGTCTTCTGTAAAATTCATGAATTCTTACAGCTAGACCATATCACTAGCTCCGGAAATTCTCAGAAGTCCAGGACCACGTGGCGCAACGGTCAAACAATCCCTAATCTGACTGCGAGTCTTTTATAAAATTCTTGAATCCTTACTGCTAGACCATATAACTAGCTCAGCAAATTCAGACAATTGTAGGGCAAATTCTCAGAAGGGCAGGACCTCGTGGTGCAAAGGTAGCGTGTCTGACTCCAGATCAGAAGGTTGCGTGTTCAAATCACGTTGAGGTCAAACAATCCCTAATTTGCCTGTGAGGCTTTTATAAAATTCATGAATCCTTACAGCTAGACCATATAACTAGTTCAGCAAATTCCCAGAAGTGCAGGTTAAATTCCCAGAGGTGCAGGACCTCATAGCGTGTCTGACTCCAGATCAGAAGGTTGCATGTTCAAATCACGTTGAGGTCAAACAATCCCTAATCTGACTGCGAGTCTTTTATAAAATTCTTGAATCCTTACTGCTAGACCATATAACTAGCTCAGAAAATTCAGACATTTGGAGGGCAAATTCTCAGAAGTGCAGGACCACGTGGCGCAACGGTCAAACAATCCCTAATCTGACTGCGAGTCTTTTATAAAATTCATGAATCCTTACTTCTAGACCATATAACTAGCTCAGCAAATTCAGACAATTGTAGGGCAAATTCCCAGAAGTGCAGGGCCTTGTGGTGCAACTTCAAATGCATGTTCAAATCAAGTTGAGGTCAAACAATCCCTAATCTGACTGCGAGTCTTTTATAAAATTCATGAATCCTTACAGCTAGACCATATAACTAGCTCAGCAAATTCCCAGAAGTGCAGGACCTTGTAGCGCGTCTGACTCCAGATCAGAAGGTTGCATGTTCAAATCACGTTGAGGTCAAACAATCCCTAATCTGACTATAAGTCTTCTGTAAAATTCATGAATCCTTACAGCTAGACCATATAACTGGCTCCGGAAATTCTCAGAATTGCAGGGCAAATTCCCAGAAGTGCAAATTCCCAGAATTGCAGGGCCTCGTGGCGCAACGGTAGCGCGTCTGACTCCAGATCAGAAGGTTGCGTGTTCAAATCACGTCGAGGTCAAACAATCCCTAATCTGACTGCGAGTCTTTTACAAAATTCTTGAATCCTTACTGCTAGACCATATAACTAGTTCAGAAAATTCAGACAATTGTAGGGCAAATTCCCAGAAATGCAGGACCTCGTGGCGCAACGGTAGCGCGTCTGACTCCAGATATCAAGGTTGCGTGTTCAAATCACGTCGATGTCAAACAGTCCCTAATCTGACTGTGAGTCTTTTATAAAATTCTTGAATCCTTACAGCTAGACCATATAACTAGCTCAGAAAATTCAGACAATTGTAGGGCAAATTCCCAGAAGTGCATGACCTCGTTGTGCAACGGTAGCATGTTTGACTCCAGATCAGAAGGTTGTGTGTTCAAATCACATCGAGGTCAAACAATCCCTATTTTGCCTGCGAGTCTTTTATAAAATTCATGAATCCTTACAGCTAGACAATATAACTAGCTCAGAAAATTCAGACAATTGTAGGGCAAATTCCCAGAAGTGCATGACCTCGTTGTGCAACGGTAGCATGTTTGACTCCAGATCAGAAGGTTGTGTGTTCAAATCACATCGAGGTCAAACAGTCCCTAATCTGACTGCGAGTCTTTTATAAAATTCTTGAATCCTTACAGCTAGACCATATAACTAGCTCAGAAAATTCAGACAATTGTAGGGCAAATTCCCGGAAGTGCAGGGCCTCGTGGCGCAACGGTAGTGCGTCTGAGTCCAGATCGGAAGGTTGCGTGTTCAAATCACGTCGCGGTCAAACAATCCCTAATCTGACTATAAGTCTTCTGTAAAATTCATGAATCCTTACAGCTAGACCATATAACTAGCTCTGGAAATTCCCAGAAGGGCAGGACCACTTGGCGCAACGGTCAAACAATCCCTAATCTGACTGCGAGTCTTTTATAAAATTCATGAATACTTACTTCTAGACCATATAACTACCTCAGAAAATTCAGACAATTGTAGGGCAAATTCCCAGAAGTGCATGACCTCGTTGTGCAACGGTAGCGTGTCTGACTCCAGATCAGAAGGTTATGTGTTCAAATCACATCGAGGTCAAACAATCCCTAATCTGACTGTGAGTCTTTTATAAAATTCATGAATCCTTACAGCTAGACCATATAACTGGCTCCGGAAATTCTCAGAAGTGCAGGACCACGTGGCGCAACGGTCAAACAATCCCTAATCTGACTGCAAGTCTTTTACAAAATTCTTGAATCCTTACTGCTAGACCATATAACTAGCTCAGAAAATTCAGACAATTGTAGGGCAAATTCCCAGAAGGGCAGGACCACGTGGCGCAACGGTCAAAAAATCCCTAATCTGACTGCGAGTCTTTTACAAAATTCTTGAATCCTTACTGCTAGACCATATAACTAGCTCAGAAAATTCAGACAATTGTAGGGCAAATTCCCAGAAGTGCAGGACCACGTGGCGCAACGGTAGCGTGTCTGACTCCAGATATGAAGTTTGCGTGTTCAAATCACATCGAGGTCAAACAATCCCTAATTTGCCTGTGAGTCTTTTATAAAATTCATTAATTCTTACTGCTAGACCATATAACTAGTTCAGCAAATTCCCAGAAGTGCAGGTTAAATTCCCAGAGGTGCAGGACCTCGTAGCGTGTCTGACTCCAGATCAGAAGGTTGCATGTTCAAATCACGTTGAGGTCAAACAATCCCTAATCTGACTATAAGTCTTCTGTAAAATTCATGAATTCTTACAGCTAGACCATATAACTAGCTCCGGAAATTCTCAGAAGTGCAGGACCACGTGGCGCAACGGTCAAACAATCCCTAATCTGACTGCGAGTCTTTTATAAAATTCTTGAATCCTTACTGCTAGACCATATAACTAGCTCAGCAAATTCAGACAATTGTAGGGCAAATTCCCAGAATTGCAGGGCCTCGTGGCGCAACGGTAGTGCGTCTGACTCCAGATCAGAAGGTTGCGTGTTCAAATCACGTCGAGGTCAAACAATCCCTAATCTGACTGCAAGTCTTTTACAAAATTCTTGAATCCTTACTGCTAGACCATATAACTAGCTCAGAAAATTCAGACAATTGTGGGGCAAATTCACAGAAGTGCAGGACCTCGTTGCGCAACAGTAGCGCGTCTGACTCCAGATCAGAAGGTTGCGTGTTCAAATCACATCGAGGTCAAACAATCCCTAATCTGACTGCGAGTCTTTTACAAAATTCTTGAATCCTTACTGCTAGACCATATAACTAGTTCAGAAAATTCAGACAATTGTAGGGCAAATTCCCAGAAATGCAGGACCTCGTGGCGCAACGGTAGCGCGTCTGACTCCAGATATCAAGGTTGCGTGTTGAAATCACATCGAGGTCAAACAATCCCTAATTTGCCTGTGAGGCTTTTATAAAATTCATGAATCCTTACAGCTAGACCATATAACTAGTTCAGCAAATTCCCAGAAGTGCAGGTTAAATTCCCAGAGGTGCAGGACCTCATAGCGTGTCTGACTCCAGATCAGAAGGTTGCATGTTCAAATCACGTTGAGGTCAAACAATCCCTAATCTGACTGCGAGTCTTTTATAAAATTCTTGAATCCTTACTGCTAGACCATATAACTAGCTCAGAAAATTCAGACATTTGGAGGGCAAATTCTCAGAAGTGCAGGACCACGTGGCGCAACGGTCAAACAATCCCTAATCTGACTGCGAGTCTTTTATAAAATTCATGAATCCTTACTGCTAGACCATATAACTAGCTCAGCAAATTCAGACAATTGTAGGGCAAATTCTCAGAAGGGCAGGGCCTCGTGGCGCAAAGGTAGCGTGTCTGACTCCAGATCAGAAGGTTGCGTGTTCAAATCACGTTGAGGTCAAACAATCCCTAATCTGACTGCAAGTCTTTTACAAAATTCTTGAATCCTTACTGCTAGACCATATAACTAGCTCAGAAAATTCAGACAATTGTAGGGCAAATTCCCATAAGGGCAGGACCACGTGGCGCAACGGTCAAACAATCCCTAATCTGACTGCGAGTCTTTTACAAAATTCTTGAATCCTTACTGCTAGACCATATAACTAGCTCAGAAAATTCAGACAATTGTAGGGCAAATTCCCAGAAGTGCAGGACCACGTGGCGCAACGGTAGCGTGTCTGACTCCAGATATGAAGTTTGCGTGTTCAAATCACATCGAGGTCAAACAATCCCTAATTTGCCTGTGAGTCTTTTATAAAATTCATTAATCCTTACTGCTAGACCATATAACTAGTTCAGCAAGTTCCCAGAAGTGCAGGTTAAATTCCCAGAGGTGCAGGACCTCGTAGCGTGTCTGACTCCAGATCAGAAGGTTGCATGTTCAAATCACGTTGAGGTCAAACAATCCCTAATCTGACTATAAGTCTTCTGTAAAATTCATGAATCCTTACAGCTAGACCATATAACTGGCTCCGGAAATTCTCAGAATTGCAGGGCAAATTCCCAGAAGTGCAAATTCCCAGAATTGCAGGGCCTCGTGGCGCAACGGTAGCGCGTCTGACTCCAGATCAGAAGGTTGCGTGTTCAAATCACGTCGAGGTCAAACAATCCCTAATCTGACTGCGAGTCTTTTACAAAATTCTTGAATCCTTACTGCTAGACCATATAACTAGTTCAGAAAATTCAGACAATTGTAGGGCAAATTCCCAGAAATGCAGGACCTCGTGGCGCAACGGTAGCGCGTCTGACTCCAGATATCAAGGTTGCGTGTTCAAATCACGTCGATGTCAAACAGTCCCTAATCTGACTGTGAGTCTTTTATAAAATTCTTGAATCCTTACAGCTAGACCATATAACTAGCTCAGAAAATTCAGACAATTGTAGGCAAATTCCCAGAAGTGCATGACCTCGTTGTGCAACGGTAGCATGTTTGACTCCAGATCAGAAGGTTGTGTGTTCAAATCACATCGAGGTCAAACAATCCCTAATCTGACTGCGAGTCTTTTATAAAATTCTTGAATCCTTACTGCTAGACCATATAACTAGCTCAGCAAATTCAGACAATTGTGGGGCAAATTCCCAGAAGTGCAGTGCCTTGTGGTGCAACGGTAGCGTGTCTGAGTCCAGATCAGAAGGTTGCGTGTTCAAATTACGTCGAGGTCAAACAATCCCTAATCTGACTGCGAGTCTTTTACAAAATTCTTGAATCCTTACTGCTAGACCATATAACTAGCTCAGCAAATTCAGACAATTGTAGGGCAAATTCCCAGAAGGGCAGGACCACGTGGCGCAACGGTAGCGTGTCTGACTCCACATCAGAAGGTTGCGTGTTCAAATCACGTCGAGGTCAAACAGTCCCTAATCTGACTGTGAGTCTTTTATAAAATTCTTGAATCCTTACAGCTAGACCATATAACTAGCTCAGAAAATTCAGACAATTGTAGGGCAAATTCCCAGAAGTGCATGACCTCGTTGTGCAACGGTAGCGCGTCTGACTCCAGATCAGAAGGTTGCGTGTTCAAATCACGTCGAGGTCAAACAGTCCCTAATCTGACTGTGAGTCTTTTATAAAATTCTTGAATCCTTACAGCTAGACCATATAACTAGCTCAGAAAATTCAGACAATTGTAGGCAAATTCCCAGAAGTGCATGACCTCGTTGTGCAACGGTAGCATGTTTGACTCCAGATCAGAAGGTTGTGTGTTCAAATCACATCGAGGTCAAACAATCCCTATTTTGCCTGCGAGTCTTTTATAAAATTCATGAATCCTTACAGCTAGACAATATAACTAGCTCAGAAAATTCAGACAATTGTAGGGCAAATTCCCAGAAGTGCATGACCTCGTTGTGCAACGGTAGCATGTTTGACTCCAGATCAGAAGGTTGTGTGTTCAAATCACATCGAGGTCAAACAGTCCCTAATCTGACTGCGAGTCTTTTATAAAATTCTTGAATCCTTACAGCTAGACCATATAACTAGCTCAGAAAATTCAGACAATTGTAGGGCAAATTCCCGGAAGTGCAGGGCCTCGTGGCGCAACGGTAGTGCGTCTGAGTCCAGATCGGAAGGTTGCGTGTTCAAATCACGTCGCGGTCAAACAATCCCTAATCTGACTATAAGTCTTCTGTAAAATTCATGAATCCTTACAGCTAGACCATATAACTAGCTCTGGAAATTCCCAGAAGGGCAGGACCACTTGGCGCAACGGTCAAACAATCCCTAATCTGACTGCGAGTCTTTTATAAAATTCATGAATACTTACTTCTAGACCATATAACTACCTCAGAAAATTCAGACAATTGTAGGGCAAATTCCCAGAAGTGCATGACCTCGTTGTGCAACGGTAGCGTGTCTGACTCCAGATCAGAAGGTTATGTGTTCAAATCACATCGAGGTCAAACAATCCCTAATCTGACTGTGAGTCTTTTATAAAATTCATGAATCCTTACAGCTAGAACATATAACTGGCTCCGGAAATTCTCAGAAGTGCAGGACCACGTGGCGCAACGGTCAAACAATCCCTAATCTGACTGCGAGTCTTTTATAAAATTCTTGAATCCTTACTGCTAGACCATATAACTAGCTCAGCAAATTCAGACAATTGTAGGGCAAATTCCCAGAATTGCAGGGCCTCGTGGCGCAACGGTAGTGCGTCTGACTCCAGATCAGAAGGTTGCGTGTTCAAATCACGTCGAGGTCAAACAATCCCTAATCTGACTGCAAGTCTTTTACAAAATTCTTGAATCCTTACTGCTAGACCATATAACTAGCTCAGAAAATTCAGACAATTGTAGGGCAAATTCCCAGAAGGGCAGGACCACGTGGCGCAACGGTCAAAAAATCCCTAATCTGACTGCGAGTCTTTTACAAAATTCTTGAATCCTTACTGCTAGACCATATAACTAGCTCAGAAAATTCAGACAATTGTAGGGCAAATTCCCAGAAGTGCAGGACCACGTGGCGCAACGGTAGCGTGTCTGACTCCAGATATGAAGTTTGCGTGTTCAAATCACATCGAGGTCAAACAATCCCTAATTTGCCTGTGAGTCTTTTATAAAATTCATTAATTCTTACTGCTAGACCATATAACTAGTTCAGCAAATTCCCAGAAGTGCAGGTTAAATTCCCAGAGGTGCAGGACCTCGTAGCGTGTCTGACTCCAGATCAGAAGGTTGCATGTTCAAATCACGTTGAGGTCAAACAATCCCTAATCTGACTATAAGTCTTCTGTAAAATTCATGAATTCTTACAGCTAGACCATATAACTAGCTCCGGAAATTCTCAGAAGTGCAGGACCACGTGGCGCAACGGTCAAACAATCCCTAATCTGACTGCGAGTCTTTTATAAAATTCTTGAATCCTTACTGCTAGACCATATAACTAGCTCAGCAAATTCAGACAATTGTAGGGCAAATTCCCAGAATTGCAGGGCCTCGTGGCGCAACGGTAGTGCGTCTGACTCCAGATCAGAAGGTTGCGTGTTCAAATCACGTCGAGGTCAAACAATCCCTAATCTGACTGCAAGTCTTTTACAAAATTCTTGAATCCTTACTGCTAGACCATATAACTAGCTCAGAAAATTCAGACAATTGTAGGGCAAATTCCCAGAAGGGCAGGACCACGTGGCGCAACGGTCAAAAAATCCCTAATCTGACTGCGAGTCTTTTACAAAATTCTTGAATCCTTACTGCTAGACCATATAACTAGCTCAGAAAATTCAGACAATTGTAGGGCAAATTCCCAGAAGTGCAGGACCACGTGGCGCAACGGTAGCGTGTCTGACTCCAGATATGAAGTTTGCGTGTTCAAATCACATCGAGGTCAAACAATCCCTAATTTGCCTGTGAGTCTTTTATAAAATTCATTAATTCTTACTGCTAGACCATATAACTAGTTCAGCAAATTCCCAGAAGTGCAGGTTAAATTCCCAGAGGTGCAGGACCTCGTAGCGTGTCTGACTCCAGATCAGAAGGTTGCATGTTCAAATCACGTTGAGGTCAAACAATCCCTAATCTGACTATAAGTCTTCTGTAAAATTCATGAATTCTTACAGCTAGACCATATAACTAGCTCCGGAAATTCTCAGAAGTCCAGGACCACGTGGCGCAACGGTCAAACAATCCCTAATCTGACTGCGAGTCTTTTATAAAATTCTTGAATCCTTACTGCTAGACCATATAACTAGCTCAGCAAATTCAGACAATTGTAGGGCAAATTCTCAGAAGGGCAGGGCCTCGTGGCGCAAAGGTAGCGTGTCTGACTCCAGATCAGAAGGTTGCGTGTTCAAATCACGTTGAGGTCAAACAATCCCTAATCTGACTGCGAGTCTTCTATAAAATTCTTGAATCCTTACAGCTAGACCATATAACTGGCTCAGAAAATTCAGACAATTGTAGGGCAAATTCCCAGAAGTGCATGACCTCATTGTGCAACAGTAGGGTGTCTGACTCCAGATCAGAAGGTTGTGTGTTCAAATCACATCGAGGTCAAACAATCCCTAATTTGCCTGTGAGTCTTTTATAAAATTCATGAATCCTTACTGCTAGACCATGTAACTAGCTCAGAAAATTCAGACAATTGTAGGGCAAATTACCAGAAGTGCATGACCTCGTTGTGCAACGGTAGCTTGTCTGACTCCAGATCAGAAGGTTGTGTGTTCAAATCACATCGAGGTCAAACAATCCCTAATTTGCCTGTGAGACTTTTATAAAATTCAGGAATCCTTACAGCTAGACCATATAACTGGCTCCGGAAATTCTCAGAAGTGCAGGACCACGTGGCGCAACGGTCAAACAATCCCTAATCTGACTGCGAGTCTTTTATAAAATTCTTGAATCCTTACTGCTAGACCATATAACTGGCTCCGGAAATTCAGACAATTGTAGGGCAAATTCTCAGAAGTGCAGGACCTCGTGGTGCAACGGTAGTGCGTCTGACTCCAGATCAGAAGGTTGCGTGTTCAAATCACGTCGAGGTCAAACAATCCCTAATCTGACTGCGAGTCTTTTACAAAATTCTTGAATCCTTACTGCTAGACCATATAACTAGTTCAGAAAATTCAGACAATTGTAGGGCAAATTCCCAGAAATGCAGGACCTCGTTGTGCAACGGTAGCGCGTCTGACTCCAGATCAGAAGGTTGCGTGTTCAAATCACGTCGAGGTCAAACAGTCCCTAATCTGACTGTGAGTCTTTTATAAAATTCTTGAATCCTTACAGCTAGACCATATAACTAGCTCAGAAAATTCAGACAATTGTAGGGCAAATTCCCAGAAGTGCATGACCTCGTTGTGCAACGGTAGCGCGTCTGACTCCAGATCAGAAGGTTGCGTGTTCAAATCACGTCGAGGTCAAACAATCCCTAATCTGACTGCGAGTCTTTTATAAAATTCTTGAATCCTTACAGCTAGACCATATAACTAGCTCAGAAAATTCAGACAATTGTAGGGCAAATTCCCAGAAGTGCATGACCTCGTTGTGCAACGGTAGCATGTTTGACTCCAGATCAGAAGGTTGTGTGTTCAAATCACATCGAGGTCAAACAATCCCTATTTTGCCTGCGAGTCTTTTATAAAATTCATGAATCCTTACAGCTAGACAATATAACTACCTCAGAAAATTCAGACAATTGTAGGGCAAATTCCCAGAAGTGCATGACCTCGTTGTGCAACGGTAGCGTGTCTGACTCCAGATCAGAAGGTTGCGTGTTCAAATCACGTTGAGGTCAAACAATCCCTAATCTGACTGCGAGTCTTTTATAAAATTCTTGAATCCTTACTGCTAGACCATATAACTAGCTCAGAAAATTCAGACAATTGTAGGGCAAATTCCCGGAAGTGCATGACCTCGTTGTGCAACGGTAGCATGTCTGACTCCAGATCAGAAGGTTGTGTGTTCAAATCACATCGAGGTCAAACAATCCCTAATTTGCCTGTGAGTCTTTTATAAAATTCATGAATCCTTACAGCTAGACCATATAACTGGCTCCGGAAATTCTCAGAAGTGCAGGACCACGTGGCGCAACGGTCAAACAATCCCTAATCTGACTGCGAGTCTTTTATAAAATTCTTGAATCCTTACTGCTAGACCATATAACTAGCTCAGAAAATTCAGACAATTGTAGGGCAAATTCTCAGAAGTGCAGGACCTAGTGGCGCAACGGTAGCGCGTCTGACTCCAGATCAGAAGGTTGCGTGTTCAAATCACGTCGAGGTCAAACAATCCCTAATCTGACTGCGAGTCTTTTACAAAATTCATGAATCCTTACAGCCAGACCATATAACTAGCTCAGCAAATTCAGACAATTGTAGGGCAAATTCTCAGAAGTGCAGGAACACGTGGCGCAACGGTCAAACAATCCCTAATATGACTGCGAGTCTTTTATAAAATTCATGAATACTTACTGCTAGACCATATAACTACCTCAGAAAATTCAGACAATTGTAGGGCAAATTCACAGAAGTCCAGGATCTCGTGGCGCAACGGTAGCGTGTCTGACTCCAGATATCAAGGTTGCGTGTTCAAATCACATCGAGGTCAAACAATCCCTAATTTGCCTGTGAGTCTTTTATAAAATTCATGAATCCTTACAGCTAGACCATATAACTGGCTCCGGAAATTCTCAGAAGTGCAGGACCACGTGGCGCAACGGTCAAACAATCCCTAATCTGACTGCGAGTCTTTTATAAAATTCTTGAATCCTTACTGCTAGACCATATAACTAGCTCAGCAAATTCAGACAATTGTGGGGCAAATTCCCAGAAGTGCAGTGCCTTGTGGTGCAACGGTAGCGTGTCTGAGTCCAGATCAGAAGGTTGCGTGTTCAAATTACGTCGAGGTCAAACAATCCCTAATCTGACTGCGAGTCTTTTACAAAATTCTTGAATCCTTACTGCTAGACCATATAACTAGCTCAGCAAATTCAGACAATTGTAGGGCAAATTCCCAGAAGGGCAGGACCACGTGGCGCAACGGTAGCGTGTCTGACTCCACATCAGAAGGTTGCGTGTTCAAATCACGTCGAGGTCAAACAGTCCCTAATCTGACTGTGAGTCTTTTATAAAATTCTTGAATCCTTACAGCTAGACCATATAACTAGCTCAGAAAATTCAGACAATTGTAGGGCAAATTCCCAGAAGTGCATGACCTCGTTGTGCAACGGTAGCGCGTCTGACTCCAGATCAGAAGGTTGCGTGTTCAAATCACGTCGAGGTCAAACAGTCCCTAATCTGACTGTGAGTCTTTTATAAAATTCTTGAATCCTTACAGCTAGACCATATAACTAGCTCAGAAAATTCAGACAATTGTAGGCAAATTCCCAGAAGTGCATGACCTCGTTGTGCAACGGTAGCATGTTTGACTCCAGATCAGAAGGTTGTGTGTTCAAATCACATCGAGGTCAAACAATCCCTATTTTGCCTGCGAGTCTTTTATAAAATTCATGAATCCTTACAGCTAGACAATATAACTAGCTCAGAAAATTCAGACAATTGTAGGGCAAATTCCCAGAAGTGCATGACCTCGTTGTGCAACGGTAGCATGTTTGACTCCAGATCAGAAGGTTGTGTGTTCAAATCACATCGAGGTCAAACAGTCCCTAATCTGACTGCGAGTCTTTTATAAAATTCTTGAATCCTTACAGCTAGACCATATAACTAGCTCAGAAAATTCAGACAATTGTAGGGCAAATTCCCGGAAGTGCAGGGCCTCGTGGCGCAACGGTAGTGCGTCTGAGTCCAGATCGGAAGGTTGCGTGTTCAAATCACGTCGCGGTCAAACAATCCCTAATCTGACTATAAGTCTTCTGTAAAATTCATGAATCCTTACAGCTAGACCATATAACTAGCTCTGGAAATTCCCAGAAGGGCAGGACCACTTGGCGCAACGGTCAAACAATCCCTAATCTGACTGCGAGTCTTTTATAAAATTCATGAATACTTACTTCTAGACCATATAACTACCTCAGAAAATTCAGACAATTGTAGGGCAAATTCCCAGAAGTGCATGACCTCGTTGTGCAACGGTAGCGTGTCTGACTCCAGATCAGAAGGTTATGTGTTCAAATCACATCGAGGTCAAACAATCCCTAATCTGACTGTGAGTCTTTTATAAAATTCATGAATCCTTACAGCTAGAACATATAACTGGCTCCGGAAATTCTCAGAAGTGCAGGACCACGTGGCGCAACGGTCAAACAATCCCTAATCTGACTGCGAGTCTTTTATAAAATTCTTGAATCCTTACTGCTAGACCATATAACTAGCTCAGCAAATTCAGACAATTGTAGGGCAAATTCCCAGAATTGCAGGGCCTCGTGGCGCAACGGTAGTGCGTCTGACTCCAGATCAGAAGGTTGCGTGTTCAAATCACGTCGAGGTCAAACAATCCCTAATCTGACTGCAAGTCTTTTACAAAATTCTTGAATCCTTACTGCTAGACCATATAACTAGCTCAGAAAATTCAGACAATTGTAGGGCAAATTCCCAGAAGGGCAGGACCACGTGGCGCAACGGTCAAAAAATCCCTAATCTGACTGCGAGTCTTTTACAAAATTCTTGAATCCTTACTGCTAGACCATATAACTAGCTCAGAAAATTCAGACAATTGTAGGGCAAATTCCCAGAAGTGCAGGACCACGTGGCGCAACGGTAGCGTGTCTGACTCCAGATATGAAGTTTGCGTGTTCAAATCACATCGAGGTCAAACAATCCCTAATTTGCCTGTGAGTCTTTTATAAAATTCATTAATTCTTACTGCTAGACCATATAACTAGTTCAGCAAATTCCCAGAAGTGCAGGTTAAATTCCCAGAGGTGCAGGACCTCGTAGCGTGTCTGACTCCAGATCAGAAGGTTGCATGTTCAAATCACGTTGAGGTCAAACAATCCCTAATCTGACTATAAGTCTTCTGTAAAATTCATGAATTCTTACAGCTAGACCATATAACTAGCTCCGGAAATTCTCAGAAGTGCAGGACCACGTGGCGCAACGGTCAAACAATCCCTAATCTGACTGCGAGTCTTTTATAAAATTCTTGAATCCTTACTGCTAGACCATATAACTAGCTCAGCAAATTCAGACAATTGTAGGGCAAATTCCCAGAATTGCAGGGCCTCGTGGCGCAACGGTAGTGCGTCTGACTCCAGATCAGAAGGTTGCGTGTTCAAATCACGTCGAGGTCAAACAATCCCTAATCTGACTGCAAGTCTTTTACAAAATTCTTGAATCCTTACTGCTAGACCATATAACTAGCTCAGAAAATTCAGACAATTGTAGGGCAAATTCCCAGAAGGGCAGGACCACGTGGCGCAACGGTCAAAAAATCCCTAATCTGACTGCGAGTCTTTTACAAAATTCTTGAATCCTTACTGCTAGACCATATAACTAGCTCAGAAAATTCAGACAATTGTAGGGCAAATTCCCAGAAGTGCAGGACCACGTGGCGCAACGGTAGCGTGTCTGACTCCAGATATGAAGTTTGCGTGTTCAAATCACATCGAGGTCAAACAATCCCTAATTTGCCTGTGAGTCTTTTATAAAATTCATTAATTCTTACTGCTAGACCATATAACTAGTTCAGCAAATTCCCAGAAGTGCAGGTTAAATTCCCAGAGGTGCAGGACCTCGTAGCGTGTCTGACTCCAGATCAGAAGGTTGCATGTTCAAATCACGTTGAGGTCAAACAATCCCTAATCTGACTATAAGTCTTCTGTAAAATTCATGAATTCTTACAGCTAGACCATATAACTAGCTCCGGAAATTCTCAGAAGTCCAGGACCACGTGGCGCAACGGTCAAACAATCCCTAATCTGACTGCGAGTCTTTTATAAAATTCTTGAATCCTTACTGCTAGACCATATAACTAGCTCAGCAAATTCAGACAATTGTAGGGCAAATTCTCAGAAGGGCAGGGCCTCGTGGCGCAAAGGTAGCGTGTCTGACTCCAGATCAGAAGGTTGCGTGTTCAAATCACGTTGAGGTCAAACAATCCCTAATCTGACTGCGAGTCTTCTATAAAATTCTTGAATCCTTACAGCTAGACCATATAACTGGCTCAGAAAATTCAGACAATTGTAGGGCAAATTCCCAGAAGTGCATGACCTCATTGTGCAACAGTAGGGTGTCTGACTCCAGATCAGAAGGTTGTGTGTTCAAATCACATCGAGGTCAAACAATCCCTAATTTGCCTGTGAGTCTTTTATAAAATTCATGAATCCTTACTGCTAGACCATGTAACTAGCTCAGAAAATTCAGACAATTGTAGGGCAAATTACCAGAAGTGCATGACCTCGTTGTGCAACGGTAGCTTGTCTGACTCCAGATCAGAAGGTTGTGTGTTCAAATCACATCGAGGTCAAACAATCCCTAATTTGCCTGTGAGACTTTTATAAAATTCAGGAATCCTTACAGCTAGACCATATAACTGGCTCCGGAAATTCTCAGAAGTGCAGGACCACGTGGCGCAACGGTCAAACAATCCCTAATCTGACTGCGAGTCTTTTATAAAATTCTTGAATCCTTACTGCTAGACCATATAACTGGCTCCGGAAATTCAGACAATTGTAGGGCAAATTCTCAGAAGTGCAGGACCTCGTGGTGCAACGGTAGTGCGTCTGACTCCAGATCAGAAGGTTGCGTGTTCAAATCATGTCGAGGTCAAACAATCCCTAATCTGACTGCGAGTCTTTTACAAAATTCTTGAATCCTTACTGCTAGACCATATAACTAGCTCAGAAAATTCAGACAATTGTGGGGCAAATTCACAGAAGTGCAGGACCTCGTTGCGCAACGGTAGCGCGTCTGACTCCAGATCAGAAGGTTGCGTGTTCAAATCACGTCGAGGTCAAACAATCCCTAATCTGACTGCGAGTCTTTTACAAAATTCTTGAATCCTTACTGCTAGACCATATAACTAGTTCAGAAAATTCAGACAATTGTAGGGCAAATTCCCAGAAATGCAGGACCTCGTGGCGCAACGGTAGCGCGTCTGACTCCAGATATCAAGGTTGCGTGTTGAAATCACATCGAGGTCAAACAATCCCTAATTTGCCTGTGAGGCTTTTATAAAATTCATGAATCCTTACAGCTAGACCATATAACTAGTTCAGCAAATTCCCAGAAGTGCAGGTTAAATTCCCAGAGGTGCAGGACCTCATAGCGTGTCTGACTCCAGATCAGAAGGTTGCATGTTCAAATCACGTTGAGGTCAAACAATCCCTAATCTGACTGCGAGTCTTTTATAAAATTCTTGAATCCTTACTGCTAGACCATATAACTAGCTCAGAAAATTCAGACATTTGGAGGGCAAATTCTCAGAAGTGCAGGACCACGTGGCGCAACGGTCAAACAATCCCTAATCTGACTGCGAGTCTTTTATAAAATTCATGAATCCTTACTGCTAGACCATATAACTAGCTCAGCAAATTCAGACAATTGTAGGGCAAATTCTCAGAAGGGCAGGGCCTCGTGGCGCAAAGGTAGCGTGTCTGACTCCAGATCAGAAGGTTGCGTGTTCAAATCACGTTGAGGTCAAACAATCCCTAATCTGACTGCAAGTCTTTTACAAAATTCTTGAATCCTTACTGCTAGACCATATAACTAGCTCAGAAAATTCAGACAATTGTAGGGCAAATTCCCATAAGGGCAGGACCACGTGGCGCAACGGTCAAACAATCCCTAATCTGACTGCGAGTCTTTTACAAAATTCTTGAATCCTTACTGCTAGACCATATAACTAGCTCAGAAAATTCAGACAATTGTAGGGCAAATTCCCAGAAGTGCAGGACCACGTGGCGCAACGGTAGCGTGTCTGACTCCAGATATGAAGTTTGCGTGTTCAAATCACATCGAGGTCAAACAATCCCTAATTTGCCTGTGAGTCTTTTATAAAATTCATTAATCCTTACTGCTAGACCATATAACTAGTTCAGCAAGTTCCCAGAAGTGCAGGTTAAATTCCCAGAGGTGCAGGACCTCGTAGCGTGTCTGACTCCAGATCAGAAGGTTGCATGTTCAAATCACGTTGAGGTCAAACAATCCCTAATCTGACTATAAGTCTTCTGTAAAATTCATGAATTCTTACAGCTAGACCATATCACTAGCTCCGGAAATTCTCAGAAGTCCAGGACCACGTGGCGCAACGGTCAAACAATCCCTAATCTGACTGCGAGTCTTTTATAAAATTCTTGAATCCTTACTGCTAGACCATATAACTGGCTCCGGAAATTCTCAGAAGTGCAGGACCACGTGGCGCAACGGTCAAACAATCCCTAATCTGACTGCGAGTCTTTTATAAAATTCATGAATACTTACTTCTAGACCATATAACTACCTCAGAAAATTCAGACAATTGTAGGGCAAATTCCCAGAAGTGCATGACCTCGTTGTGCAACGGTAGCGTGTCTGACTCCAGATCAGAAGGTTATGTGTTCAAATCACATCGAGGTCAAACAATCCCTAATCTGACTGTGAGTCTTTTATAAAATTCATGAATCCTTACAGCTAGACCATATAACTGGCTCCGGAAATTCTCAGAAGTGCAGGACCACGTGGCGCAACGGTCAAACAATCCCTAATCTGACTGCGAGTCTTTTATAAAATTCTTGAATCCTTACTGCTAGACCATATAACTAGCTCAGCAAATTCAGACAATTGTAGGGCAAATTCCCATAAGGGCAGGACCACGTGGCGCAACGGTCAAACAATCCCTAATCTGACTGCGAGTCTTTTACAAAATTCTTGAATCCTTACTGCTAGACCATATAACTAGCTCAGAAAATTCAGACAATTGTAGGGCAAATTCCCAGAAGTGCAGGACCACGTGGCGCAACGGTAGCGTGTCTGACTCCAGATATGAAGTTTGCGTGTTCAAATCACATCGAGGTCAAACAATCCCTAATTTGCCTGTGAGTCTTTTATAAAATTCATTAATTCTTACTGCTAGACCATATAACTAGTTCAGCAAATTCCCAGAAGTGCAGGTTAAATTCCCAGAGGTGCAGGACCTCGTAGCGTGTCTGACTCCAGATCAGAAGGTTGCATGTTCAAATCACGTTGAGGTCAAACAATCCCTAATCTGACTATAAGTCTTCTGTAAAATTCATGAATTCTTACAGCTAGACCATATCACTAGCTCCGGAAATTCTCAGAAGTCCAGGACCACGTGGCGCAACGGTCAAACAATCCCTAATCTGACTGTGAGTCTTTTATAAAATTCTTGAATCCTTACTGCTAGACCATATAACTAGCTCAGAAAATTCAGACAATTGTAGGGCAAATTCCCATAAGGGCAGGACCACGTGGCGCAACGGTCAAACAATCCCTAATCTGACTGCGAGTCTTTTACAAAATTCTTGAATCCTTACTGCTAGACCATATAACTAGCTCAGAAAATTCAGACAATTGTAGGGCAAATTCCCAGAAGTGCAGGACCACGTGGCGCAAGGGTAGCGTGTCTGACTCCAGATATGAAGTTTGCGTGTTCAAATCACATCGAGGTCAAACAATCCCTAATTTGCCTGTGAGTCTTTTATAAAATTCATTAATCCTTACTGCTAGACCATATAACTAGTTCAGCAAATTCCCAGAAGTGCAGGTTAAATTCCCAGAGGTGCAGGACCTCGTAGCGTGTCTGACTCCAGATCAGAAGGTTGCATGTTCAAATCACGTTGAGGTCAAACAATCCCTAATCTGACTATAAGTCTTCTGTAAAATTCATGAATTCTTACAGCTAGACCATATCACTAGCTCCGGAAATTCTCAGAAGTCCAGGACCACGTGGCGCAACGGTCAAACAATCCCTAATCTGACTGCGAGTCTTTTATAAAATTCTTGAATCCTTACTGCTAGACCATATAACTAGCTCAGCAAATTCAGACAATTGTAGGGCAAATTCTCAGAAGGGCAGGACCTCGTGGTGCAAAGGTAGCGTGTCTGACTCCAGATCAGAAGGTTGCGTGTTCAAATCACGTTGAGGTCAAACAATCCCTAATTTGCCTGTGAGGCTTTTATAAAATTCATGAATCCTTACAGCTAGACCATATAACTAGTTCAGCAAATTCCCAGAAGTGCAGGTTAAATTCCCAGAGGTGCAGGACCTCATAGCGTGTCTGACTCCAGATCAGAAGGTTGCATGTTCAAATCACGTTGAGGTCAAACAATCCCTAATCTGACTGCGAGTCTTTTATAAAATTCTTGAATCCTTACTGCTAGACCATATAACTAGCTCAGAAAATTCAGACATTTGGAGGGCAAATTCTCAGAAGTGCAGGACCACGTGGCGCAACGGTCAAACAATCCCTAATCTGACTGCGAGTCTTTTATAAAATTCATGAATCCTTACTTCTAGACCATATAACTAGCTCAGCAAATTCAGACAATTGTAGGGCAAATTCCCAGAAGTGCAGGGCCTTGTGGTGCAACTTCAAATGCATGTTCAAATCAAGTTGAGGTCAAACAATCCCTAATCTGACTGCGAGTCTTTTATAAAATTCATGAATCCTTACAGCTAGACCATATAACTAGCTCAGCAAATTCCCAGAAGTGCAGGACCTTGTAGCGCGTCTGACTCCAGATCAGAAGGTTGCATGTTCAAATCACGTTGAGGTCAAACAATCCCTAATCTGACTATAAGTCTTCTGTAAAATTCATGAATCCTTACAGCTAGACCATATAACTGGCTCCGGAAATTCTCAGAATTGCAGGGCAAATTCCCAGAAGTGCAAATTCCCAGAATTGCAGGGCCTCGTGGCGCAACGGTAGCGCGTCTGACTCCAGATCAGAAGGTTGCGTGTTCAAATCACGTCGAGGTCAAACAATCCCTAATCTGACTGCGAGTCTTTTACAAAATTCTTGAATCCTTACTGCTAGACCATATAACTAGTTCAGAAAATTCAGACAATTGTAGGGCAAATTCCCAGAAATGCAGGACCTCGTGGCGCAACGGTAGCGCGTCTGACTCCAGATATCAAGGTTGCGTGTTGAAATCACATCGAGGTCAAACAATCCCTAATTTGCCTGTGAGGCTTTTATAAAATTCATGAATCCTTACAGCTAGACCATATAACTAGTTCAGCAAATTCCCAGAAGTGCAGGTTAAATTCCCAGAGGTGCAGGACCTCATAGCGTGTCTGACTCCAGATCAGAAGGTTGCATGTTCAAATCACGTTGAGGTCAAACAATCCCTAATCTGACTGCGAGTCTTTTATAAAATTCTTGAATCCTTACTGCTAGACCATATAACTAGCTCAGAAAATTCAGACATTTGGAGGGCAAATTCTCAGAAGTGCAGGACCACGTGGCGCAACGGTCAAACAATCCCTAATCTGACTGCGAGTCTTTTATAAAATTCATGAATCCTTACTGCTAGACCATATAACTAGCTCAGCAAATTCAGACAATTGTAGGGCAAATTCTCAGAAGGGCAGGGCCTCGTGGCGCAAAGGTAGCGTGTCTGACTCCAGATCAGAAGGTTGCGTGTTCAAATCACGTTGAGGTCAAACAATCCCTAATCTGACTGCAAGTCTTTTACAAAATTCTTGAATCCTTACTGCTAGACCATATAACTAGCTCAGAAAATTCAGACAATTGTAGGGCAAATTCCCATAAGGGCAGGACCACGTGGCGCAACGGTCAAACAATCCCTAATCTGACTGCGAGTCTTTTACAAAATTCTTGAATCCTTACTGCTAGACCATATAACTAGCTCAGAAAATTCAGACAATTGTAGGGCAAATTCCCAGAAGTGCAGGACCACGTGGCGCAACGGTAGCGTGTCTGACTCCAGATATGAAGTTTGCGTGTTCAAATCACATCGAGGTCAAACAATCCCTAATTTGCCTGTGAGTCTTTTATAAAATTCATTAATCCTTACTGCTAGACCATATAACTAGTTCAGCAAGTTCCCAGAAGTGCAGGTTAAATTCCCAGAGGTGCAGGACCTCGTAGCGTGTCTGACTCCAGATCAGAAGGTTGCATGTTCAAATCACGTTGAGGTCAAACAATCCCTAATCTGACTATAAGTCTTCTGTAAAATTCATGAATTCTTACAGCTAGACCATATCACTAGCTCCGGAAATTCTCAGAAGTCCAGGACCACGTGGCGCAACGGTCAAACAATCCCTAATCTGACTGCGAGTCTTTTATAAAATTCTTGAATCCTTACTGCTAGACCATATAACTGGCTCCGGAAATTCTCAGAAGTGCAGGACCACGTGGCGCAACGGTCAAACAATCCCTAATCTGACTGCGAGTCTTTTATAAAATTCATGAATACTTACTTCTAGACCATATAACTACCTCAGAAAATTCAGACAATTGTAGGGCAAATTCCCAGAAGTGCATGACCTCGTTGTGCAACGGTAGCGTGTCTGACTCCAGATCAGAAGGTTATGTGTTCAAATCACATCGAGGTCAAACAATCCCTAATCTGACTGTGAGTCTTTTATAAAATTCATGAATCCTTACAGCTAGACCATATAACTGGCTCCGGAAATTCTCAGAAGTGCAGGACCACGTGGCGCAACGGTCAAACAATCCCTAATCTGACTGCGAGTCTTTTATAAAATTCTTGAATCCTTACTGCTAGACCATATAACTAGCTCAGCAAATTCAGACAATTGTAGGGCAAATTCCCATAAGGGCAGGACCACGTGGCGCAACGGTCAAACAATCCCTAATCTGACTGCGAGTCTTTTACAAAATTCTTGAATCCTTACTGCTAGACCATATAACTAGCTCAGAAAATTCAGACAATTGTAGGGCAAATTCCCAGAAGTGCAGGACCACGTGGCGCAACGGTAGCGTGTCTGACTCCAGATATGAAGTTTGCGTGTTCAAATCACATCGAGGTCAAACAATCCCTAATTTGCCTGTGAGTCTTTTATAAAATTCATTAATTCTTACTGCTAGACCATATAACTAGTTCAGCAAATTCCCAGAAGTGCAGGTTAAATTCCCAGAGGTGCAGGACCTCGTAGCGTGTCTGACTCCAGATCAGAAGGTTGCATGTTCAAATCACGTTGAGGTCAAACAATCCCTAATCTGACTATAAGTCTTCTGTAAAATTCATGAATTCTTACAGCTAGACCATATCACTAGCTCCGGAAATTCTCAGAAGTCCAGGACCACGTGGCGCAACGGTCAAACAATCCCTAATCTGACTGTGAGTCTTTTATAAAATTCTTGAATCCTTACTGCTAGACCATATAACTAGCTCAGAAAATTCAGACAATTGTAGGGCAAATTCCCATAAGGGCAGGACCACGTGGCGCAACGGTCAAACAATCCCTAATCTGACTGCGAGTCTTTTACAAAATTCTTGAATCCTTACTGCTAGACCATATAACTAGCTCAGAAAATTCAGACAATTGTAGGGCAAATTCCCAGAAGTGCAGGACCACGTGGCGCAAGGGTAGCGTGTCTGACTCCAGATATGAAGTTTGCGTGTTCAAATCACATCGAGGTCAAACAATCCCTAATTTGCCTGTGAGTCTTTTATAAAATTCATTAATCCTTACTGCTAGACCATATAACTAGTTCAGCAAATTCCCAGAAGTGCAGGTTAAATTCCCAGAGGTGCAGGACCTCGTAGCGTGTCTGACTCCAGATCAGAAGGTTGCATGTTCAAATCACGTTGAGGTCAAACAATCCCTAATCTGACTATAAGTCTTCTGTAAAATTCATGAATTCTTACAGCTAGACCATATCACTAGCTCCGGAAATTCTCAGAAGTCCAGGACCACGTGGCGCAACGGTCAAACAATCCCTAATCTGACTGCGAGTCTTTTATAAAATTCTTGAATCCTTACTGCTAGACCATATAACTAGCTCAGCAAATTCAGACAATTGTAGGGCAAATTCTCAGAAGGGCAGGACCTCGTGGTGCAAAGGTAGCGTGTCTGACTCCAGATCAGAAGGTTGCGTGTTCAAATCACGTTGAGGTCAAACAATCCCTAATTTGCCTGTGAGGCTTTTATAAAATTCATGAATCCTTACAGCTAGACCATATAACTAGTTCAGCAAATTCCCAGAAGTGCAGGTTAAATTCCCAGAGGTGCAGGACCTCATAGCGTGTCTGACTCCAGATCAGAAGGTTGCATGTTCAAATCACGTTGAGGTCAAACAATCCCTAATCTGACTGCGAGTCTTTTATAAAATTCTTGAATCCTTACTGCTAGACCATATAACTAGCTCAGAAAATTCAGACATTTGGAGGGCAAATTCTCAGAAGTGCAGGACCACGTGGCGCAACGGTCAAACAATCCCTAATCTGACTGCGAGTCTTTTATAAAATTCATGAATCCTTACTTCTAGACCATATAACTAGCTCAGCAAATTCAGACAATTGTAGGGCAAATTCCCAGAAGTGCAGGGCCTTGTGGTGCAACTTCAAATGCATGTTCAAATCAAGTTGAGGTCAAACAATCCCTAATCTGACTGCGAGTCTTTTATAAAATTCATGAATCCTTACAGCTAGACCATATAACTAGCTCAGCAAATTCCCAGAAGTGCAGGACCTTGTAGCGCGTCTGACTCCAGATCAGAAGGTTGCATGTTCAAATCACGTTGAGGTCAAACAATCCCTAATCTGACTATAAGTCTTCTGTAAAATTCATGAATCCTTACAGCTAGACCATATAACTGGCTCCGGAAATTCTCAGAATTGCAGGGCAAATTCCCAGAAGTGCAAATTCCCAGAATTGCAGGGCCTCGTGGCGCAACGGTAGCGCGTCTGACTCCAGATCAGAAGGTTGCGTGTTCAAATCACGTCGAGGTCAAACAATCCTTAATCTGACTGCGAGTCGTTTATAAAATTCATGAATCCTCACTGCTAGACCCTAGCCTGACCTAAATATTTTGTGGGCGGGGCTAAGTTCGGCTGGCATCCAGGCTAGCTAGACCCTATTGCTTGATAAGCAAATTCACAGAAGTGCAGGTCCTCGTGGTGCAATTGTATTGCGTCTGACTCCAGATCAGGCGCGTAGCCAGTAATGGGCCAGGGCGGCACTGGCCCGCCCACATTACTCACTGGTCCGCCCAGGCAAGTTTGATCAAAATACATTTTTAGTTAATTTTTATTATTCAAATGTATTCAAGAAAATATTTTAAAGTCCCCATGAAATCAAAATTGACCCTATTTACTTTGTTAGCGCATATTACTAGTCTTGCGGTGAACAATTAATCCGTGCAAGTAAATATAAGGTAATCTTTAATCAAAATCTGAAAAGTTTCTTCCGGTCTGGAATGGCGTCTTTTTCTGATGACGTAGGTTTGACGGCTTAGTTGGGAAACGCTTAACCACTCCCCTCAAACCGTTAGTCTGCTATGAGCGAGAGATGGAGAGGAGGAGCACTAGAGTAAAACCCTCCCCTCTGTTCAATATTCCGTTTCGCTTGGAAATACGTCACAGCACTGGAGAAAAGTCGTTTGCAACTTCCGGTTCACGGGGACTTTAATATAAACCTGATTTATTGTTGACTGGTGTGTGTGTGTTTAATTTGTTTTCCGAATAAAATGGAACTGTTGAAGCAAGTTGTAGAAAGCCTCTCTCCCGATCGTTATTGGTTGCTATGGTTGCTAGGGGTTCCGACAGGAAGACTCATAGACATAATAAATACATAGACGCCCTATTGGCCGCTTTGGAACGTTGCTGCGATACGTCAACGCGTCCGCCATTTTGCGGAGGTCAAGACTGCGCTGTAACAGAGAATGTCTAATAGGAAGAGAATTGGCACTCTCTGCTTACTTCCGGTTTCTGGACTGCTGCAGTAACACGTCTCTGTCCATGCGGGGGCGCTCGCAGGCGAGTGCAGAATGAATGGAGGTCTATGGCGAAAACCCCTCAAAATCCACTTTTCTCAGGATATAATTTTTTGTCTAGTAATTTGAATGTTGTATTCGAAAGGAGATGCAAAGAAATTACACATTGCTGGGTGTTAGATTTTTTAGAGTCACTTATTTGGTTTAAAAAGTCTTTTAAAATGTCAATGACGTCAGAATGCTGACGTCATTAGCAGAATGCTAGCGAGTTATGGGCAACAACAACTCAACCTGTAAGAAATCGAAAAGAAATAAGTACTCGTTCATTCAAATTTCGACCTATAACCCATGTTGAACTTGCAAAACCTACAATAAAATCTGAGATTTCTCAACGCCAATCGGGTGAAAGAGACACATTTAGCCGTCTAGCCCCATAGACTCCCATTCAGTCTGCACTCGCCCGCGATCACCCCCAGTGGAGCTCTAATGGAACTGCAACCAAGATCGATACAATGGGGCTAATAGGAAGTGCCAAGGCTCTCCGTAGACGGGCTCTGGCTGTAATCAAATGGGGCGTCTATGTATTTATTATGTCTATGGGAAGACTCTCTGGGCGGCGGGCTCTGGCGGCCTTTAGCCAGCTAAGTTAACTTTGCTAGCTGCTTTTTAGCCATAAAGTTATTTGAAAAAGAACTCTGTGACTCTTTAGACTATGATGAGATCATTTCTGTTTTCAACACTAAACCCAGGCACTTGTGTCTTGTTTTGTAGAATGAAAACAACAAAGGTACGCCTGTTGTTTAACGAATTTCCTTAATTTTTGCCTGTGAAGTGATTTGCCTGTGAAGTGACACGGCAGGCAAAAACATCGGGGTTTTTTTCACTGGTCAATTTTGAGATTTTGGGCTATTTGTCTTCAATGCCTTCTTTCAGACTTGTGGTGAAAAAAAGTCCAAAATACACATTTAGGTCTTTATTTTACTACATTTTGTCGATTTGCGTCTGTAGATTTCTCCTAAATTCAACAAAAGTTGGCGTTCTTAATCAATACGCTGCTCCGCGATCGCTGTCTGCACCTGTCATCACAAACCAAGCGTGCCGCACAAGCCCTGAAAAGTGAAGCCAAAACGTCTCGATCGCCCCCCGGTGACTGGTCCTAGTATAGGTCATAAGCCCCGCCTCCCCGTGTTATTCAACGGGACGTGAGACCAACTAAACAATTAAATTACAGTTCAAATATCTTTTTTCCGAAGGTGGTTTCTTTCATTTGCTGTCGTTTTTATCACGCTGATGTAAGTTCAAGTGTCCGTTTAAAAAATAAGTTGTTTTTTAGTTAGTTACGTGATGCGGTGGTGTAACGTCATGATTGACAGCTGTGATTGACAGGTTCTCTGAGCGAAGTAGTCACTGAAGCACCAACGGACATTTTTTTCGGGATCTTCGGAGGACTGAGGAGATTGTATTTACTTTATTTTAACAAGCCTCTTGTCATACTGCAATCAATTTTTTAAAAAGTGTGCAGAATGCACTCTCCCTGAGTGCAGTCTGCGAGAGTGAGGGCGGAGCGTTGATTACGCGGCTTTACTTCCTGCTCACTACTGCGCAGGTCTGGTCCCGAGATCGCTACTGCGCAGACTCAAGTTCCAATATGTCAGCTCCATATCGGGACTCTGGCGGCTTCAGTTCTCATCAATGGAAGAGAGCGAAGGGGCGTCGTCCATCTTTTTTTACAGTCTATGTCACAAACACCGTTGAAAAGCTCTCTCTCTCTCCTGTACAATGCTGTTGGGTCCAAATGGTCATTTCCTTTAATCAGCAACCAATCTTGAAAGTACAATGGGGCATTTAACTCTAAAAGCGAAATCTCATTGGCTGATGTCAATTTCTGACAACGTGATTCGTTCAGATGCATCATGTGACGTGCTCTGACATTTTGATGTGTGTTTTTGACTGCAGGTTCTGTTCAATTGAAGGCCATAAATGCTGTGTTATAAGTTTTGATGTGTTTTAGGTGGTTTGTATTGTTGCTGATGATTTGATAAGATGTTGTGTCTGTAAATAGTTGTTTCTACTAAAAAAGTATGATTTTTTACATTACAAATCTTTAAATGCTGTTTTCTCAAAATGAGAACGTTTGTCATTCTCCGGATCAACTGAGGAAGTTTTATGGTAATATCTATTATTTTAAAATGTTACCCTATTCACCTGTAGTGTCTCGCCTTAAGTTAGTGGTGTGTTGTGTATAGCTGTATGCCTTATAGGCTAGCCTACATTCTTTAGTTTAAATTAGTTGCTATTTTTTGGCACAAAAGTGTAATTTCCACCAGGCTGATTGCATTGTATGGTTGATTTAACAGAAATTAGGGAGTGTGTTGTTATTTATTTCAAACCGTGCTCTGCTGATAGTTTTCATTATTTGAATTTCTTTTACTTTTAGCCTACTTTATTTCTGGGTGAACTGTCTTTGCACTGCTGACTAGCCTGAATAAATACACAGGATATTGTCTATGCTGGTGGTTTGTCCAGCCTTTATTGAGCTCTGTTGGTTGAACATGATGATTAGACAGTGTTTTGTTATTGCCTTTGCCGAATATTGCAAAATAAAGTTGTAACTGTTTTTGCAGTTTGTCTATTCTTTTTTTCTACTTTCTAAGGTTTAATTATTATTTAAGTCTTTTTTTTTCTAGGAAAAACTATAGGCCCACTCACTTTTTCACTGGCCCGCCCAAAATACAATTTCTGCCTACGCCACTGCTCCAGATCAGAAGGTTGTGAGTTCCAATCACATCTCGCTCAAAGACTGATCAATATTTACTCTGCTGTTTGAATGAATTAAACAAGGTAGTTGTAAAAATGTATGTTTATAACTAAATCAGCAAATTCACAGATGCTCAGGGCTTCAATGCCAATTTCAGTTTCTCTTTAAATAAATTCATTAAGGCTTTAAAATAAATATTGTTTGTAAAGAATACCACTCTAATTTGTATATTTTAAAGACTACTAATATTTTTAATTTTTTTCTTGTTTTGTTCTGAGTAGGCTACAGTTAAATTAAAAAAGGATTTGTTGTGGAGTGAGGGGTACTAAAATATATGTTTATAATGTTTTTAAACATTTAATTCTATTTACTGGTATTTTACATTATCTTTAAAAGTAATAATAAAATGCGATTTAAATTTGATCCTGTGATATGCAACATACTAAGGTAAAGAACGTAATGTAAGGTAAATTATAAAATTGTAAAATTTATTTGTAAATAAAATTTACAGATGGGGACCATTTGCACCAGTAAAGCAAGCACATTGTGTTCGTTACTCCCACCCACTTTAGCTTTGGGTTTAATCACTGTTATAATTATGTTATAAGTTTGCTTTAGATGACAGTCGTGCAGACTGATGTCCCCTTTGGCGTTCCATACAGGTGATCGTCTGTGGGAGGAGCCGAGTCCGAGTCCGCCAGAGTTTCGCGCTGAAAAGTGCCTGTGAATTCCTGCTTGTGTTCCTTTCCCGTCGTTTAATCTAAAACAGCCCAAAATACTCTTTTATTCCGATTCTGAGTCTGACCCACACAACCTCACTCAAGACGACTAAAAGATCCGCGCCGGTGAGAGAGTGAAAGGAAAACCTGATTTCTCTCTTCTTTTACAGATGAAGAAATGCCTTAAATATTTATGGCCATAAAGACATAAAACCGGACTGCCTACAGCTCTCTGTCTCTGATCCAATGGATCCTTGTGCTGAGGATCATGTGTTTCATGGATGGGATGTTCCTGTCTTTTCAGAGCAGGATTATTTGGATTTATACACACCCGTCTCTGGTTTAATAGCAGCCGACCAGAGGAAAGAGCAGGTGAATGTGGACATGAAGAATGAGGAAGCAGCTGTGAGTGAAACACCTGGACAACACCTGCCACAGGTGACAGATCGTCATCACTGATCACACACACACACACACACACACAAACAGTCAAACCCAGATTCACTCAGACTCCTTCAACATTTCTCACATTATCACAGTTTATTCGCTATATAGTTTAGAGAACGGTAATGAAATATGAGCAGAACTCAGCTGATATTTGACTGGTTTGGTCCGTCCTTCTGTTAGACTGTCTCACACATGAATTATGTTGAATATCTGTCAGCTGTTAAATTTAACTACACAATTAGATAATACCAGTTTAGCTCAAAGAAAACACACTTCAGCAAAACATGGTCAGCTCAAAGTGTCCCAATCATTTCTGGGCTCAGATTGTTATAAATGTCACTGGTAGTCTCTGTATGAAGAGTTTCTGGGCTCAGATTGTTATAAATGTCACTGGTAGTCTCTGTATGAAGAGTTTCTGGGCTCAGATTGTTATAAATGTCACTGGTAGTCTCTGTATGAAGAGTTTCTGGGCTCAGATTGTTATAAATGTCACTGGTAGTCTCTGTGTGAAGAGTTTCTGGGCTCAGATTGTTATAAATGTCACTGGTAGTCTCTGTGTGAAGAGTTTCTGGGCTCAGATTGTTATAAATGTCACTGGTAGTCTCTGTGTGAAGAGTTTCTGGGCTCAGATTGTTATAAATGTCACTGGTAGTCTCTGTATGAAGAGTTTCTGGGCTCAGATTGTTATAAATGTCACTGGTAGTCTCTGTATGAAGAGTTTCTGGGTGTAATATGCCACAGTTTACTGTATTCTGCTCTCCTCACTCACAGTAATGAACTATAGTGTCCTGATCACACTAGTGGAAAAAATATAAAAAATTATATCTGGTGTCTGAATAATTTTTGGTTTGACTGTACATACAGCCACACACACACACACACACACACACACATACATACAGCGATTACAATTACAAACAAGTCCTGTGACATCTGGTAAAACCATAGAAGCCATAAAACCATAGTCTGTCCCTCATTAATTTTCGCCATAACCGGCACTGAACATTAGCGTCGCAGAAGTTACGTGGCAGAAAGACTTTGGCTCCTAGCTAAACGTTTACTTACATTTTACTTCACTCTTTACTACTTCAACAACTATGTTTAGTACTAAGCTACTAAAAGTAGATGCTTATTATATTAATTATATTAATATATCAAGCAAACAATAGGCCTAAATGAATAAAATAAAGCACATTAGCAGCTCCTGACAATAAATTTAGGTGGGGCAGATTCCGGGTCATAGTTCAAGTGTAAGCTTTAGAATTACTACAGCTAATATGTAATTATGCTTAAACGTGTGTAAGTTTACATTCTAAACAAATCATTTCAAATAAGAAGTATTTACTGAAATATTTATAAATCAGGGAAACACAATTTGTTTTCTGTCAAAATGAGGGAAAGCCCTTTGAAATATCCATCAATGTTCCAGATAATGAAAGAACATTTATTATTCACGCAACATACACATATATTACACAATATAGTCAGTCGCGTCTCCTTCATTTATACAGCGCTTTAACAGTATAGAGTTTCACAGCAGCTTTACAGTGATAACAGGAGATTACAGTAACAGTGTTTAGGCTTTACAGCAGCTCTAGAATAAAGTTATTGTCCAGATAAAGTTAGTTTTGATCGATTCACTTCCGTTGTAAAGATCATTAGTGATTAACTTAGGGGCCGCTAACACGACCTTAACGCGCTCCGGCCGCTCATCCGCACAGCAACAGTGTCTGTGGCTCGAGAACGCAAACCTTGAAACAGGTTCTTCCTGTCTGACCTTAAAAATTCATAATACAGAATTTTTTCTATCGCTTCAGCATGTCCACGCGAACCGGAATTATATGATAACGTTTTATCTGTACAGAGGAAAAGGGAAGGAGGCCTTCACAGGGACGTGTGTGTGTGTGTGTGTGTGTGTGTGTGTGTGTCCAGGCGCAGGTCCTTCATCAGATCTGGAGTGTGAGTGTGTGTGTGTGTGTGTGTGTGTGTGTGTGTGTGTGTGTGTGTGAGTGTGTCCAGGCGCAGGTCCTTCATCAGATCTGGAGTGTGAGTGTGTGTGTGTGTGTGTGTGTGTGTGTGTGTGTGAGTGTGTCCAGGCGCAGGTCCTTCATCAGATCTGGATACGGCCTGGATCCGGCAGGCTGCGGGAAAACCTCGGGATAAACAGAGAGACTAATATTAGCGTAGATGCCATTCTTCTCATGATGTAACGAGTACATCAGTATTTATGGGAAGTGTTCCCGGTTCCGGCTGACCTAATCTATGCAGCCTAACACTGAATTATAGAAGTCTATAATGTATTATGTGTATGCCAGGTCAAAGAGATGTGTCTTTAGTCTAGCTTTGAACTGACAGAGTGTGTCTGCTTCCCGGACAATGTTAGGAAGACTGTTCCAGAGTTTTGGTGCTAAATAGGAGAAGGATCTACCGCCAGCAGTCGATTCTGATATTCTAGGTCAGGGTTCACCAATCTCGGTCCTGGAGGGCCGCTGTCCTGCAGAGTTTAGCTCCAACCAGCTCCAACACACCTGTTTGAAAGTTTCTAGTATGCCTAGTGAGACCTTGATTAGCTGGTTCAGGTGTGTTTAATTGGGGTTGGAGCTAAACTCTGCAGGACAGCGGCCCTCCAGGACCGAGATTGGTGAACCCTGTTCTAGGTATTATCAACTGGCCGGAATTTTGAGATTGCAATAGACGTGAAGGACTATAATGCGTTAAGAGCTCGCTCAAGCACTGCGGAGCTAAACCATTTAGTGCTTCGTAAGTAATCAGCAATATTTTAAAATTTATGCGATGTTTAATAGGGAGCCAGTGCAGTGTTGACAGAACCGGGCTAATATGGTCATACTTCCTGGTTCTGGTAAGAACTCGAGCTGCTGCGTTTTGAACCAGCTGTAGTTTGTTTATTAAGCGTGCAGGGCAACCACCCAGTAGAGCATTACAGTAATCTAGCCTTGAGGTCATGAACGCATGAACTAACTGTTCCGCATTTGTCAATGAGAGCATATGGCGTAATTTAGATATATTTTTAAGATGGAAAAATGCAGTTTTACAGATACTAGACACGTGACTTTCAGATGAAAGATTGGTATCAAAGAGCACACACACACACTCACACTTTCACACACACACACACACACACACACACACACACACACACACACACACACACACACACACACACACACACACACACACCCACACCCACACCCACACCCACACCCACACCCACACCCACACCCACCCAGGTTCCTAACCTACGATGAAGACTTGACAGAGCAGCCATCAAGTGTTAGACAGTATTCTAGGTTATTACGTGAGGAAGTTTTTTGTCCAATAATTAGAATCTCTGTTTTTTCAGAATTTAGAAGTAGGAAATTAGCAGAGGATTGAATGAGAGCTTTCTCGGAACTATGGTACGGTCTAAATCCTGACTGAAAATCCTCACAGATATCATTTCTTTCAAGAAAGGAACACAGTTGTGAGGATACTGCTTTTTCTAGTATCTTTGACAGATAAGGTAGATTCGAGATCGGCCTGTAATTGACTAATTCTGTAGGATCAAGTTGAATGAATCAAATCTTTCTTTAGGGAGACTACAATGCACTGCCTGATGCGATACTGTAGTAGACGGTTGCATAGTTATAATTTTCTCCCTGATATTATCAATCTTATAAGTGAAGAAGTTCATAAAGTCATTACTGCTGTGCTGGTTGGAAACTTCTGGGCTTGAAGCTTTATTTTTCGTTAGTTTAGCCACTATTTCAAATAAATACCTAGGATTGTGTTTATTTTCTTCTAATAGGGTTGAAAAATTAGCAGATCTAGCAGCTTTTAAAGCCTCTCTGTAAGTAATCGAGCTCTCTCTCCATGAAATGCGAAATACCTCTAGTTTTGTTTTCTTCCAGTTGCGCTCCATCTCTCTGGCTGCTCTCTTAAGGGCCGAGTGTGCTCGTTGTACCACGGCGTTGGACTATTTTCTTTAATCTTCTTTAAGCGCAACAGAGCAACTGTGTCTAAAGTGCTGGAAAAGAGAGAGTTAAAAGTTTCTGTTGTAATATCGAGTTCTTCTAAGCTATCTGAGATGCTGAGATGATGAAACTGATCAGGAAGATTATTAATAAAGCAATCTTTAGTGGCAGAAGTGATAGATCTAACATATTTATAACACGGAGTCGGCTTTGCAGCCTTGGCTAAATGAAGTTTACACAAGACTAGATAATGATCTGAGATGTTATCGCTCTGCTGCAGAATTTCAATGGCATCAACATCTATTCCATGTGATAATATTAGATCTAGAGTATGATTACGACGATGAGTCGGTCCTGACACGTGTTGTCTAACTCCAATACAGTTTACAATGTCTTTAAATGCCAATCCCAATGCATCTTTTTCATTATCTATGTGTATATTAAAATCACCAACAATTATGACTTTATCTGCAGCCAATACTAACTCTGATAGAAAGTCAGCAAATTCTTTGATAAAGTCTGTATGGTGCCCTGGTGGCCTGTATACAGTAGCCAGCACAAATCTCAAACGTGATTTATCGTTTACACTAGATAGTGTTACATTAAGCACCAACACTTCAAAATATAGGCTTATTAATACTGCTACTGTGATATTTAAATACATCTGTAATGGTCCTATGAGCTTTTGAAGTTATTCATGTTCTGTTGAAAGTAATTTGTTAATATTTTGTTAAACTTTCCTTTTGATGTTCGATGGTTGAAGGGTAAAGAGAATGATGTCACCTCATCGTTCCCAATTTTTGAAAATGTTTCCCAGACAGCAACATAGTGTCGGCTCAGAGCTGGCTCAGATCGGGCTGGATCTGTTATATGTGGATTCCCCATGTACCAGATGTGGGCCAGATCTGGGTCGACACTATGTTGCTGTCTGGGTTATTATCGCATTCATAGATCAAACCTTTAAACAAGGTTATGTGCAGTATCTGATTGTTTGTAAAATCACAATGAAATCAAAATTACAATCCTTATTTTTTTAATGGAATATTGCAGTGTTTATTCTAAATGATTTATCGGCGCACATCATTACTGTTTTAATAATCTTGAACCAGAATCATAGCGACGTCTCGTCTCTTCGTTTCTCTTCTCTTCTCGTCTCTTTTCTTCTCTTCTCTTCTCTTTTCTTATCTTCTCTTCTCGTCTCTTCTCGTCTCTTCTCTTCTCTTCTCGTCTCTTCTCTTCTCTTCTCTTCTCTTCTCTTCTCTTCTCTTCTCTTCTCTTCTCTTCTCTTCTCTTCTCTTCTTCTTCTCTTCTCTTTCTTCTTCTCGTCTCTTTTCTTATCTTCTCTTCTCGTCTCTTCTCTTCTCTTCTCGTCTCTTCTCTTCTCTTCTCTTCTCTTCTCTTCTCTTCTCTTCTCTTCTCTTCTCGTCTCTTCTCTTCTCTTCTCTTCTCGTCTCTTTTCTTATCTTCTCTTCTCTTCTCTTTCTTATCTTCTCTTCTCTTCTCTTCTCTTCTCTTCTCTTCTCTTCTCTTCTCTTCTCTTCTCTTCTCTTCTCGTCTCTTCTCTTCTCTTCTCTTCTCTTCTCTTCTCTTCTCTTCTCTTCTCTTCTCTTCTCTTCTCTTCTCGTCTCTTTCTTCTCTTCTCTTCTCTTTTCTTCTCTTCTCTTCTCGTCTCTTTTCTTCTCTTCTCTTCTCGTCTCTTTTCTTCTCTTCTCTTCTCTTCTCTTCTCGTCTCTTTTCTTCTCTTCTCTTCTCGTCTCTTTTCTTCTCTTCTCTTCTCGTCTCTTTCTTCTCTTCTCTTCTCGTCTCTTTTCTTCTCTTCTCTTCTCGTCTCTTTTCTTCTCTTCTCTTCTCGTCTCTTTTCTTCTCTTCTCTTCTCTTCTCTTCTCTTCTCTTCTCTTCTCTTCTCTTCTCTTTTCTTCTCTTCTCTTCTCGTCTCTTTTCTTCTCTTCTCTTCTCTTCTCTTCTCTTCTCTTCTCTTCTCTTCTCGTCTCTTTTCTTCTCTTCTCTTCTCTTTTCTTATCTTCTCTTCTCGTCTCTTCTCTTCTCTTCTCTTCTCTTCTCGTCTCTTTTCTTATCTTCTCTTCTCTTTCTTTCTTCTCTTCTCTTCTCTTCTCTTCTCTTCTCTTCTCTTCTTCTCTTCTCGTCTCTTTTCTTCTCTTCTCTTCTCTTTTCTTATCTTCTCTTCTCGTCTCTTCTCTTCTCTTCTCTTCTCGTCTCTTTTCTTCTCTTCTCTTCTCTTCTCTTCTCTTCTCTTCTCTTCTCTTCTCTTCTCTTCTCTTCTCTTCTCTTCTCTTCTCTTCTCTTCTCTTCTCTTCTCTTCTCTTCTCTTCTCTTCTCTTTCTCTTCTCTTCTCTTCTCTTCTCGTCTCTTTTCTTCTCTTCTCTTCTCTTTCTTCTCTTCTCTTCTCTTCTCTTCTCTTCTCTTCTCGTCTCTTCTCTTCTCTTCTCTTCTCTTCTCTTCTCGTCTCTTTCTTCTCTTCTCTTCTCGTCTCTTTTCTTCTCTTCTCTTCTCTTCTCTTCTCTTCTCTTCTCTTCTCTTCTCTTTTCTCTTCTCTTCTCTTCTCTTCTCGTCTCTTCTCTTCTCTTCTCGTCTCTTTCTTCTCTTCTCTTCTCGTCTCTTCTCTTTCTTCTCTTCTCGTCTCTTCTCTTCTCTTCTCTTCTCTTCTCTTCTCTTCTTCTCTTCTCTTCTCGTCTCTTTCTTCTCTTCTCTTCTCTTCTCTTCTCTTCTCTTCTCTTCTCTTCTCTTCTCTTCTCTTCTCTTCTCGTCTCTTCTCTTCTCTTCTCTTCTCTTCTCTTCTCTTCTCTTCTCTTCTCGTCTCTTTCTTCTCTTCTCGTCTCTTTTCTTCTCTTCTCTTCTCTTCTCTTTCTTCTCTTCTCTTCTCTTCTCTTCTCTTCTCGTCTCTTTCTTCTCTTCTCTTCTCTTCTCTTCTTCTTCTCTTCTCTTCTCTTCTCTTCTCTTTTCTTCTCTTCTCTTCTCTTCTCTTCTCTTCTCTTCTCTTCTCTTCTCTTCTCTTCTCTCTCTTCTCTTCTCGTCTCTTCTTCTTCTCTTCTCTTCTCTTCTCGTCTCTTTTCTTCTCTTCTCTTCTCTTCTCTTCTCTTCTCTTCTCTTCTCTTCTCTTCTCTTCTCTTCTCTTCTCGTCTCTTCTCTTCTCGTCTCTTCTCTTCTCTTCTCTTCTCTTCTCTTCTCTTCTCTTCTCGTCTCTTCTCTTCTCGTCTCTTCTCTTCTCGTCTCTTTTCTTCTCTCTCGTTCTCGTCTCTTTTCTTCTCTTCTCTTCTCTTCTCTTCTCTTCTCTTCTCTTCTCTTCTCGTCTCTTCTCTTCTCTTCTCTTCTCTTCTCTTCTCTTCTCTTCTCTTCTCTTCTCTTCTCGTCTCTTTCTTCTCGTCTCTTCTCTTCTCTCTCGTCTCTTCTCTTCTCGTCTCTTTCTTCTCTTCTCTTCTCGTCTCTTTTCTTTCTTCTCTTCTCTTCTCTTCTCTCTCTTTCTTCTCTTCTCTTCTCTTCTCTTCTCTTCTCTTCTCTTCTCTTCTCTTCTCATTCTCTTCTCTTCTCTTCTCGTCTCTTTTCTTCTCTTCTTTTCTCTTTCTTCTCTTCTCTTCTCTTCTCTTCTCTTCTCGTCTCTTCTCGTCTCTTCTCGTCTCTTCTCGTCTCTTCTCTTCTCTTCTCTTCTCTTTTCTTCTCTTCTCTTCTCTTCTCTTCTCTTCTCTTCTCTTCTCTTCTCGTCTCGTCTCTTCTCTTCTCTTCTCTTCTCTTCTCGTCTCTTTTCTTCTCTTCTCTCTCTTTTCTTCTCTTTTCTTCTCTTCTCTTCTCTTCTCTTTTCTTTTCTTCTCTTCTCTTCTCTTCTCTTCTCGTCTCTTCTCGTCTCTTCTCGTCTCTTCTCTTCTCGATTCTCTTCTCTTCTCTTCTCTTCTCTTCTCTTTTCTTCTCTTTTCTTCTCTTTTCTTCTCTTCTCTTCTCTTCTCTTCTCTTCTCGTCTCTTCTCGTCTCTTTTCTTCTCTTCTCTTCTCTTTTCTTCTCTTTTCTTCTCTTCTCTTCTCTTCTCTTTTCTTTTCTTCTCTTCTCTTCTCTTCTCTTCTCGTCTCTTCTCGTCTCTTCTCGTCTCTTCTCTTCTCGATTCTCTTCTCTTCTCTTCTCTTCTCTTCTCTTCTCTTCTCTTCTCTTCTCTTCTCTTCTCTTCTCTTCTCTTCTCTTCTCTTCTCGTCTCTTTTCTTCTCTTCTCTTCTCTTTTCTTCTCTTTTCTTCTCTTCTCTTCTCTTCTCTTTTCTTTCTTCTCTTCTCTTCTCTTCTCTTCTCGTCTCTTCTCGTCTCTTCTCGTCTCTTCTCTTCTCGATTCTCTTCTCTTCTCTTCTCTTCTCTTCTCTTTTCTTCTCTTTTCTCCTCTTTCTTCTCTCTTCTCTTCTCTTCTCTTCTCTTCTCGTCTCTTCTCGTCTCTTTTCTTCTCTTCTCTTCTCTTTTCTTCTCTTCTCTTCTCTTCTCTTCTCTTCTCTTCTCTTCTCGTCTCTTTTCTTCTCTTCTTTTCTTTTCTCTTTTCTTCTCTTCTCTTCTCTTCTCTTCTCTTCTCTTCTCTTCTCTTCTCTTTTCTTCTCTTCTCGTCTCTTCTCGTCTCTTCTCGTCTCTTTTCTTCTCTTCTCTTCTCTTTTCTTCTCTTCTCTTCTCTTCTCTTCTCTTCTCTTCTCTTCTCGTCTCTTCTCTTCTCTTCTCTTCTCGTCTCTTTTCTTCTCTTCTCTTCTCTTCTCTTCTCTTCTCTTCTCTTCTCTTTTCTTCTCTTCTCTTCTCTTCTCTTCTCTTCTCTTCTCTTCTCTTCTCTTCTCTTCTCGATTCTCTTCTCTTCTCTTCTCTTCTCTTCTCTTCTCTTTTCTTCTCTTCTCTTCTCTTCTCTTCTCTTCTCGTCTCTTTTCTTCTCTTCTCTTCTCTTTTCTTCTCTTTTCTTCTCTTCTCTTCTCGTCTCTTCTCTTCTCTTCTCTTCTCTTCTCGTCTCTTTTCTTCTCTTCTCTTCTCTTTTCTTCTCTTTTCTTCTCTTCTCTTCTCTTCTCTTTTCTTTTCTTCTCTTCTCTTCTCTTCTCTTCTCTTCTCGTCTCTTCTCGTCTCTTCTCGTCTCTTCTCTTCTCGATTCTCTTCTCTTCTCTTCTCTTCTCTTCTCTTTTCTTCTCTTTTCTCCTCTTTTCTTCTCTTCTCTTCTCTTCTCTTCTCTTCTCGTCTCTTCTCGTCTCTTTTCTTCTCTTCTCTTCTCTTTTCTTCTCTTCTCTTCTCTTCTCTTCTCTTCTCTTCTCTTCTCGTCTCTTTTCTTCTCTTCTTTTCTTTTCTCTTTTCTTCTCTTCTCTTCTCTTCTCTTCTCTTCTCTTCTCTTCTCTTCTCTTCTCTTTTCTTCTCTTCTCGTCTCTTCTCGTCTCTTCTCGTCTCTTTTCTTCTCTTCTCTTCTCTTTTCTTCTCTTCTCTTCTCTTCTCTTCTCTTCTCTTCTCGTCTCTTCTCTTCTCTTCTCTTCTCGTCTCTTTTCTTCTCTTCTCTTCTCTTCTCTTCTCTTCTCTTCTCTTCTCTTCTCTTCTCTTTTCTTCTCTTCTCTTCTCTTCTCTTCTCTTCTCTTCTCTTCTCTTCTCTTCTCTTTTCTTCTCTTCTCTTCTCTTCTCTTCTCTTCTCTTCTCTTCTCTTCTCTTCTCTTCTCTTCTCGTCTCTTCTCGTCTCTTCTCTTCTCTTCTCGTCTCTTTTCTTCTCTTCTCTTCTCTTTTCTTCTCTTCTCTTCTCTTCTCTTCTCTTCTCTTCTCTTCTCTTCTCGTCTCTTCTCGTCTCTTCTCTTCTCGATCTCTTCTCTTCTCTTCTCTTCTCTTCTCTTCTCTTCTCTTCTCGTCTCTTCTCTTCTCTTCTCTTCTCGTCTCTTCTCGTCTCTTCTCGATTCTCTTCTCTTCTCTTCTCTTCTCGTCTCTTCTCGTCTCTTCTCGATTCTCTTCTCTTCTCTTCTCTTCTCTTCTCTTCTCTTCTCTTCTCTTCTCTTCTCGTCTCTTCTCGTCTCTTCTCGATTCTCTTCTCTTCTCTTCTCTTCTCTTCTCGTCTCTTCTCTTCTCTTCTCTTCTCGTCTCTTCTCGTCTCTTCTCGTCTCTTCTCGATTCTCTTCTCTTCTCTTCTCGTCTCTTCTCGTCTCTTCTCTTCTCGTCTCTTCTCGTCTCTTCTCGTCTCTTCTCTTCTCTTCTCTTCTCTTCTCTTCTCTTCTCTTCTCTTCTCGTCTCTTCTCGTCTCTTCTCGATTCTCTTCTCTTCTCTTCTCTTCTCTTCTCTTCTCGTCTCTTCTCTTCTCTTCTCGTCTCTTCTCGTCTCTTCTCGTCTCTTCTCGATTCTCTTCTCTTCTCTTCTCTTCTCGTCTCTTCTCGTCTCTTCTCGATTCTCTTCTCTTCTCTTCTCTTCTCTTCTCTTCTCTTCTCTTCTCTTCTCTTCTCTTCTCTTCTCTTCTCGTCTCTTCTCTTCTCTTCTCTTCTCGTCTCTTCTCGTCTCTTCTCGTCTCTTCTCTTCTCTTTTCTTCTCGTCTCTTCTCGTCTCTTCTCGTCTCGTCTCGTCTCTTCTCTTCTCTTCTCTTCTCTTCTCTTCTCTTCTCTTCTCGTCTCTTTTCTTCTCTTCTCAAAAAATATTTGTTGCAGAATGCTGTGCACATTACGAGTTAACAGTGGATCGACAGATTTATAAAGAGGTCTGTTTTCAGAAACGTGCGTCCTGGTTAGGGTTGGGAATCAAAAATCGTTTCCAATTCTGGAATCGAATACTTGAGGTCAGGAAAATTTTAATTTCGATTCCTCTTATCGATAAGAATCGGAATCGATAAGCAGAATTGGAATCGTTAAAATGAAAAAGATACCCAACCCTAGTCCTGGTGCATCTTGCCAGAAAAGAAAAGATTTCGAAATGACCACCAAGTGTGAACAAGAAAAGGCTTTTCTTTTTGTATATTCATCATGACTTGCAAAGTGTAAGATTACATTGTTTCCATGGGCCTCACTGTGCAACAGAGGATAATGGACTTGTTTCAAGCGTTCTATAACCGTACATATTATGATTGCTCTCTTATGTCTACAGGGCTCTTGGAACATCGACTTACTTGATTCAGCCCACGGCAGCAACAGCAGAACAGCATTGCTCTGCATCTCAACATCGCGGTAAGATGCATCAGTCTTTTTCAACATATTAATGTACATATATGGCTGTCGAATTTCATCCATGTGTTCTGAATTCACATGTAGATTTTCATTAACGTGAAATTCAATTCACACTGCTACTTTCATAAAGCTCACTGCTCCAGTATGAATAACTGAGCACATCTGTATTCGTGTCTGTAATGCTGTTGTTTGTCAGAATCCTCTCAGAACACAGCGAGACCCGTGACGAGTCCAGCAGGAGTGTGTTCTGGGCCCGTGTGGCTCCTGTGCTCGTGTCCGATGATCTGCTCTTCAGGGTCTCTGTGCCGTGGGTCTCTGTGGAGCTGCCGATCAGATGGAGACGTAAGCGTTGCAGAGGACACACTCAAGCACCAAAATACTGTAGTACCAACTCGTCTGTAAAACATGTTCTTTTGGACTGCCCAAACTTTAGTGTTATGAGACAGCGCTTTTTATCAGGACAAACTTTTAAGGATTTATTTATGGATCCAGAATTGCACAAGCACAAGTACATTTAAAGAATCTTTTATAGAATTGGACTCGTGTACCATTTTTCTGTCTAAGTTTGTTTTCATTATGTTGTACTTATGATATTATGTTGTTATGTTTAATATGTATCTGCCATGTCATAGCCGGTAATGCTGATATGGCAATAAACTCAAATACTGCTACTACCACTACAACAGATGACACGCTCAGTTTTACATTAGGCTGGAGCTTTTCGGACAGTTTGGCAAACTTTATTTGCATTGTTTCATCAGTAAGCAGCACAGCCCGGGAACTGATGGAGGCGGTTCTGGAGACTCTGGATCATGAAGCTGCTGTCAGTGGACAATACCTGATGAAACTCTGTGACTCTGAGGAGTTTCTCAGAAGGTGATTTAAGGAGTGGATCTGATGTTGTTGTTGTTGCTGAATGGAAATGCTATCTCTGCTGTTGTTTAAGTGCATTAGATATTGTTGCCGTTTGTTTTACCTCTTCCAGTGATGAAATCTTGGGATCTCACGAACGCATCCAGGCGTATCATAAGTTTGCTTCAGATGTTCCCGTGAGGATGATGCTCTGGGACACCGTTGACAAAACCCTGACGCGAGATGTATGACATTTAATTACAGTGGCTCAAAACAGTTACTCATTTGAAGAAGCTCATATTGTTATTGGATTGCATGTTTCTGTAGGAGGAAGATGACAGGCAGACGTTTCATTTTAATCAAGTCCTCGCTTCTGCTTGTGCATTCAACACAATAAGGTTTGTTTACGTCTGCACTATGAAAGCATAAAGCTGACAAAATTCCATTTGAAATGTAATTTGTCTATGTACGGTATTCCTGTATTTTAATGTACATTTCCCTTACCTCTGCTTGGTGCATTTTATTTTTAAATTGAAACATCACTTTATATATTCAATTAAATTCAAATTTATTTGTAGAGCGCTTTTCACAATACATATTGTTTCAAAGCAGCTTTACAGAAAGTGCATTTCAGAAATGTACATAGAAAAATACAGTTAGTTAATCATGTATTAATTTAGGGCATAACATATCGCCAGCGTCGAGTCGTCTATATATGTCACGATTTGCAAAATTAAAGTTGATTATGTTGTTAGCTGTGACATGAAGATGTAAATGCAGTCACTGCATTTTCTTACCAACATTGAATTTATTTCATAGTATTAATGAACGCGCAATTTCAAAATAATTTTTTTGTCCTTGATGGATTCGCATCAATTTTATTTGAAATTTTGCACATTGAGGCATTTAAATGAATTTTACATTTACATTAAAACCAGAACTGGAACTACATTTTAGAATTTGAACTTTGTTTTGCTCCAAATGTTGCATATATGCGTATGGGAAATGTACAGAAATACATTGCCACCATTTCAATTTCCTGATACATATTGAATATCATTTGTTCTCTTAGGTCGTGTCTGCAGGAGAAACTAAATATCTACAGCAAGGAAGTAAACGAGCTCATGAGAAGCCAGGTTTGTGTTTCACTCAACTCCACATGCATGACTGAAATGCTTAGAAATTCTGTACATATTTAGAGTTTATTCTGAATGATCTGAGTGGCTTCATCAGTTGACGGATGGACTGAGTTTTGTCAAGATGATGGTGTGTAATTATGAAACTGCTGCAAAGCATCTCTACAGGACACATTATTGTCATATTCCGATCAGTTCAGTTCAAGCTTTGTTCTCATCTGCAGTCAAATCAGTGATATTGCTGAATATTAAAGCAATAGTTCACTTAAAAATGAAAATTGTCATCATTTACTCACCCTCAAGTTGTTTAAACCTGTATGAGTTTCTTTCTTCTGCTGAACACAAAAGTGAATGTCAGTAACTAAACAGTTGTTGGACCCCATTGACTTCCATAGTAGGAAAAAAAATACGGATGGAAGTCAATGGGGTCCATGGGCTGTTCAGTGACCGACATTCTTCAAAATATCTTCTTTTGTGTTCAGCAGAAGAAAGAAACTCATACAGGTTTAAAGAACTTGAGGGTGAGTAAATGATGACAATTTTTATTTTTAAGTGAACTATTCCGTTAAGTTACCTGACAGCAGCGCTCAGAGACATGACTGAATGTAATGAATGAGTGTGTGTGTGTGTCAGTGTGGCGTGTGTGTGAGTGCGATCGTGGACAGCGTCGGCGGTGTGTGTGAGCAGATGTGTGGCGTCACTACAGCAGATCTAGAGGAGGCCGTCGGGCGGCTCAAGCGCTTCGCTGCTCTGGCACGGGTACGGGCCGCATCTTACTCTCTCTGCATGTGGGTCACTGAAGGAATTTCATTTCCCAGGAATTATTATTAATTATAATGTTCTTTTCCCTAGACTCCAGTGGAAATGAGTGACTGTGAAACTGGTGAGTATTAAGTAATGTTTTGAAACATGCTGTTTGATCTGTAGGGGACGAGTGGTTTGTCTGTGATTTGAGTGTCTCCGTAAGCGTAAGGTCTGCATGTTTCAGCTGTAGTCGCGCTCCATCAAGCTCTGCTGAAGCTGCTCCACATTTTCTTCACAAACTTTGATTTGGACTTCAGAGGACCGGATGTTCCCGATCCGCCAGCATCCACCGTCCGGCTCAACACACACATGCTTCAGCTCGACCTGACCGGCTTCTACAGGCTCCTGCCCGACTGGGTCCACGGGTACGACCGGCGTTTAATACCAGTGCAGAACACACACACCAGTGCAGAACACACACACACACACACCAGTGCAGAACACACACACACACCAGTGCAGAACACACACACACCAGTGCAGAACACACACACACCAGTGCAGAACACACACACACACACCAGTGCAGAACACACACACACACCAGTGCAGAACACACACACACCAGTGCAGAACACACACAACACACACACCAGTGCAGAACACACACAACACACACACCAGTGCAGAACACACACAAACACACACACCAGTGCAGAACACACACACACCAGTCCAGAACACACACAACACACACACCAGTGCAGAACCCACACACACCAGTGCAGAACACACACACACCAGTGCAGAACACACACACACCAGTACAGAACACACACACCAGTGCAGAACACACACAACACACACACACCAGTGCAGAACACACACAACACACACACCAGTGCAGAACACACACACCAGTGCAGAACACACACACCAGTGCAGAACACACACACCAGTGCAGAACACACACACCAGTGCAGAACACACACAACACACACACACCAGTGCAGAACACACACAACACACACACACCAGTGCAGAACACACACAACACACACACCAGTGCAGAACACACACAACACACACACCAGTGCAGAACACACACAACACACACACACCAGTGCAGAACACACACACACCAGTGCAGAACACACCAGTGCAGAACACACACACACCAGTGCAGAACACACACAACACACACACCAGTGCAGAACACACACAACACACACACCAGTGCAGAACACACACAACAGTGCAGAACACACACAAACACACACACCAGTGCAAAACACACACACACACCAGTGCAGAACACACACAACACACACACCAGTGCAGAACACACACAACACACACACCAGTGCAGAACACACACAACAGTGCAGAACACACACAAACACACACACACCAGTGCAAAACACACACACCAGTGCAGAACACACACACACCAGTGCAGAACACACACAACACACACACCAGTGCAGAACACACACAACACACACACCAGTGCAGAACACACACAACACATACACCAGTGCAGAACACACACAACACACACACCAGTGCAGAACACACACACAACACACACACCAGTGCAGAACACACACACAACACACACACCAGTGCAGAACACACACCAGTGCAGAACACACACACCAGTGCAGAACACACACACAACACACACACCAGTGCAGAACACACACCAGTGCAGAACACACACACACCAGTGCAGAACACACACAACACACACACCAGTGCAGAACACACACAACACATACACCAGTGCAGAACACACACACAACACACACACCAGTGCAGAACACACACACAACACACACACCAGTGCAGAACACACACCAGTGCAGAACACACACACCAGTGCAGAACATACACAACACACACACCAGTGCAGAACACACACAACACACACACCAGTGCAGAACACACACAACACACACACCAGTGCAGAACACACACACAACACACACACCAGTGCAGAACACACACAACACATACACCAGTGCAGAACACACACACACCAGTGCAGAACACACACACACCAGTGCAGAACACACACCAGTGCAGAACACACACCAGTGCAGAACACACACACACCAGTGCAGAACACACACAACACACACACCAGTGCAGAACACACACAACACACACACCAGTGCAGAACACACACACAACACACACACCAGTGCAGAACACACACAACACATACACCAGTGCAGAACACACACACACACCAGTGCAGAACACACACCAGTGCAGAACACACACCAGTGCAGAACACACACCAGTGCAGAACACACACCAGTGCAGAACACACACACACACCAGTGCAGAACACACACAACACACACACCAGTGCAGAACACACACAACACACACACCAGTGCAGAACACACACACAACACACACACCAGTGCAGAACACACACACAACACACACACCAGTGCAGAACACACACACAACACACACACCAGTGCAGAACACACACACAACACATACACCAGTGCAGAACACACACACAACACACACACCAGTGCAGAACACACACAACACACACACCAGTGCAGAACACACACACAACACACACACCAGTGCAGAACACACACACAACACATACACCAGTGCAGAACACACACACAACACATACACCAGTGCAGAACACACACACAACACACACACCAGTGCAGAACACACACAACACATACACCAGTGCAGAACACACACACAACACACACACCAGTGCAGAACACACACACAACACATACACCAGTGCAGAACACACACACAACACATACACCAGTGCAGAACACACACAACACATACACCAGTGCAGAACACACACACAACACACACACCAGTGCAGAACACACACACAACACACACACCAGTGCAGAACACACACAACACATACACCAGTGCAGAACACACACACAACACACACACCAGTGCAGAACACACACACAACACACACACCAGTGCAGAACACACACACAACACACACACCAGTGCAGAACACACACACAACACATACACCAGTGCAGAACACACACACAACACATACACCAGTGCAGAACACACACACAACACACACACCAGTGCAGAACACACACACAACACATACACCAGTGCAGAACACACACACAACACACACACCAGTGCAGAACACACACACAACACACACACCAGTGCAGAACACACACACAACACATACACCAGTGCAGAACACACACAACACATACACCAGTGCAGAACACACACACAACACACACACCAGTGCAGAACACACACACAACACATACACCAGTGCAGAACACACACACAACACATACACCAGTGCAGAACACACACACAACACATACACCAGTGCAGAACACACACACAACACACACACCAGTGCAGAACACACACACAACACACACACCAGTGCAGAACACACACACACCAGTGCAGAACACACACAGGAAACTTGAGTATTGGTAACTCCGTTTTACAAGTTAAACTTAGTTCAGTCAAATTAAAGATTTAAGTACATGAACTCAAACCAAACATTTGGTATCACTTTATTTTACAGTCTTGTTCCCCGTGTACAGACTATAATCACAATAACTGGGTAGTAACTAGATGCAAACCCTGAACCCACCGCTAAAGGTGCTTGCACAGAGTCTGAAATGTTCGTGTTCGTCATTCGGTGGCTCTGAATTGTCAAAACACCTCTCAAAATGCTTGCTACGGATTCAAAAAACTCGATCCGAATTTTTTTAAGATAGATGAAAGTTTCGGAGGCAGTGTGTAAACGAGATTGACAAAACGTGAGGTCGTATTTATTTTTTTAACGTAGTAAAATTTCGGACGAGAATTTCGGACTCAGTGTGCAAGGACCGTAACCCCTGTAGTTGCCTTATATTTTCCAGTACGTTCTTAGTAAGTGCACGTACTGTAAAATAAAGTGCAACCAAACTGTTTTCTTTACAAGTCTACTTAATATGTGGAAATGGATTACCTTACATTTCTCAAGAAAGTTTTACTCAAAATTGTAAGTTGTTAAAACAAACAAAACAGTGTTGGGACAACAATGAGCCATGCATTAATTTACTGTAAACACTGCTCAAATACTTTGTGTGTCTGAAGCTCAATTGAATGAAATTAAATAAATAAAACTAAAAACATCACTTTACCTCAAATCAGCAATACCATACATGCATGAACTAATGTAACTAGCTAATAAACACCACTGCACTGGCAGCTCGCAGGAGTCAATGATGACAGGAGGTTCCTTTATGGGTGAACAGTCTCTTTAAGACACAGAGAACATTGATGGATGGATGGATGGATGAATGAATGAGATGTGGTGTGTGTTTCAGCTACGATCACTTCAGCGTGAGCTGCGCGCTCACACACTGCGGCAGGAATCTGACGGAACCGGTTCTGTGTGAGAACATCAGCACGTCACTGCAGCTGCACTGCAAGATCCACTGCAACCGCCTGTAAGAAACCGGGCGCTTTCTTTATCGAGTTTATCAAAGGCCTGATGAACTAAGTCTATTTTGGTTTGTGTATGCCATTATTGGGATTAGGTTCAAAAGGGAAAAGAACCTATTCTGCTTTTATCAACATTCAAGCAGGAAAACCTGCTCTAGTAGAGCCTGAAAACAACATCAAGACTCTGAGAAAGAGCATAACAGGTCCGGATTAATACAACGGCAGAAAGAGTTTGAATTAACGTCTACCTTCACTAAATGATGCGCTCTGGGTGTTTACATACTGGAAATCTCTTATTATGCTCAAAATGGTGAGCAAGTTAAGGGTAAGATTATTCATTAAGATAAATAAAACATTAGGATACGTGTTCTATGATTCAGTTATCTAGTGAACTCCCTGCTGTGAAACATGATTGAGTGACTGTGAAAGTTCAGAGAAAAATATGTTTTTCACCCTGATGTTCTTTCTGTTTCTGTTGTGTGTGTTTCAGATTGGTGTTTCCTGTTCCAGTTAGAGAGCTGCCATATGAATCAATGTTGACTTTTCATCTATTGGGCTCAAAACAGTCCAAAAGCCCTGAGCTTCTCTGCTGGGCGGCCCTTCCTCTCTTCAACAACAAGTATGCCATCAAACGCTCTTTCATAAAGCACTGATTTCTCTTAGTTGTCTTCTATCTGTCTGCTGTTTCTCAGATGCTCTACACACACATGTGTACGAATGCAAACACACATTCCTGCGGACTCGAACAGTTTTCCAGTGCTTGTCACAGAAACAACCGATGAAATTGTTTGGTAACAAGAAGGGTTTTAGATTTAGATTTTGTAAATTATAACAAAGATGAAAGATGCTCGATAATTAAACGATTTCAAGTCAAACATATTGTCGTCAAAAATATAACACGTAAAAAATAACACAGCAATATTATAAGCAATATACTTACCAAAGTATCAATAAAAAAAATTTGTCAACAATTATCTGTTCCACCAGGACTTTTGTGAGGTTTTTTTTTTTGCTTCCCAAAATGACTGAATATGCTGCTGTTCTTAAACAGTTGTTGCATGTTTTGTGTTGTTTTGCAGTAAAAGCCCACTAGTCATTTGTGTCAGTGACAGTAAGAGTATGTTTAGCTGTCAATACTTTTATGCATAATTACGGAATTTGTGGTTCTGGACCGCCATGCACAAGGCAATGGTGACACCAGCATAGAAATATTCATAATTCTGCTTTGCTTTGTTTCATATTCAGTTATATCAGTGTCTGTTGTTTAATATTGTTTTTTTCCCCCCACAACTTACAATAGTAGTATCAGTGGATGTATTCACTCGACATATTTAAAGAAGTGCATGTCCAGTAATGGAGCACAGAATAAGATATTTGAAGAATGTTGGAAACCAAACAACATTGCACCCCATTGACTTTTTATTATATGGACAAAAACACTGTCTGAGACATTTCTCAAAATATCTTCTTCTTTAACCAACTTTTAGTCTTCAGACAGTCAGTTATTTCCCAACTCTGGCAGTGCCACACACCACACACACTTGCACTGTGATATGATGCAACAGTCTGTGCTCACATCCATAGAGTGTGTTAAGTATATTAATCTGCAGTGGATGTGTTTCGAGCCGTGTTTCTGTGAGCTATTGTGACTGATGTTGTGTGTTGCAGGACTCTGGTTCACGGCACGGTTCTGCTCAGCATGTCCACACAGGTGCCGCCCAGGTGTCCTCCATCCGCAGCACTGACCCACGGCCATCGGCAGCCCACAGGGGTCATTCTACAGGTCAGCTCGTCCGTACCGTACACACACGAGCTCCGGAAACATCAGTACTGTTCACACACATGTGCTCTGGAGACATCAGTACCGTACACACACACGTGCTCTGGAAACATCAGTACCGTACACACACGTGTGCTCTGAAAACATCAGTACCGTACACACACAAATGCTCTGGAAACATCCCTACCGTACACACACACACACACGTGCTCTGGAGACATCAGTACCGTACACACACATGTGCTCTGGAAACATCAGTACCTTACACACACATGTGCTCTGGAAAAATCAGTACTGTACACACACACATGCTCTGGAAACATCAGTACCGTACACACACACATGCCCTGAAACATCAGTACCGTACACGCACGTGCTCTGGAAACATCAGTACCGTACACACACACGTGCTCTGGAGACATCAGTACCGCACACACACACGTGCTCTCTGGAGACATCAGTACCGCACACACACACATGCTCTGGAGACATCAGTACCGTACACACACACATGCTCTGGAGACATCAGTACCGTACACACACACACACATGTGCTCTGGAGACATCAGTACCGTACACACACACACACACATGCTCTGGAAACATCAGTACCGTACACACACACGTGGTCTGGAAACATCAGTACCATACACACACATGCTCTGGAAAAATCAGTTCCGTGCACACACACACACACATGCTCTGGAAACATCAGTACCGTACACACACACACGTGCTCTGGAAACATCAGTACCATACACACACACATGCTCTGGAGACATCAGTACCGTACACACACACTTGCTCCAGAAACATCTGTACTGTTCACACACATGTGCTCTGGAGACATCAGTACCGTACACACACACACACACACATGCTCTGGAAACATCAGTACCGTATACACACACACACACACACACACACACACACGTGCTCCGGAAACATCAGTACTGTTCACACACATGTGCTCTGGAGACATCAGTACCGTACACACACACATGTGCTCTGGAGACATCAGTACCGTACACACACATGTGCTCTGGAGACATCAGTACCGTACACACACATGTGCTCTGGAAACATCAGTACTGTTCACACACATGTGCTCTGGAGACATCAGTACCGTACACACACATGTGCTCTGGAGACATCAGTACTGTTCACACACATGTGCTCTGGAGACATCAGTACCGTACACACATACGTGCTCTGGAAACATCAGTACTGTACACACACGTGCTCTGGAGACATCAGTACCGTACACACACACGTGCTCCGGAAACATCAGTACCGTACACACATACGTGCTCTGGAAACATCAGTACCGTACACACATACGTGCTCTGGAAACATCAGTACCGTACACACACATGTGCTCTGGAAACATCAGTACCGTACACACACGTGTGCTCCGGAAACATCAGTACCGTACACACACATGTGCTCTGGAAACATCAGTACCGTACACACACACGTGCTCCGGAAACATCAGTACCGTACACACACACGTGCTCCGGAAACATCAGTACCGTACACACACATGTGCTCTGGAAACATCAGTACCGTACACACACACGTGGTCTGGAAACATCAGTACCGTACACACACACGTGGTCTGGAAACATCAGTACCGTACACACACATGTGCTCTGGAAACATCAGTACCGCACACACACACGTGCTCCGGAAACATCAGTACCGTACACACACACGTGCTCTGGAAACATCAGTACCGTATACACACACGTGCTCTGGGGACATCAGTACTGTACACACACATGTGCTCTGGGGACATCAGTACTGTACACACACATGTGCTCTGGAAACATCAGTACCGTACACACACACGTGCTCTGGGGACATCAGTACTGTACACACACATGTGCTCTGGAAACATCAGTACCGTACACACATGTGCTCTGGAAACATCAGTACCGTACACACACACGTGGTCTGGAAACATCAGTACCGTACACACACATGTGCTCTGGAAACATCAGTACCGTACACACACACGTGCTCCGGAAACATCAGTACCGTACACACACACGTGCTCTGGAAACATCAGTACCGTATACACACACGTGCTCTGGGGACATCAGTACCGTACACACACATGTGCTCTGGAAACATCAGTACCGTACACACACATGTGCTCTGGAAACATCAGTACCGTACACACACACGTGCTCCGGAAACATCAGTACCGTACACACACACGTGCTCCGGAAACATCAGTACCGTACACACACACGTGGTCTGGAAACATCAGTACCGTACACACACACGTGCTCTGGAAACATCAGTACCGTACACACACATGTGCTCTGGAAACATCAGTACCGTACACACACACGTGCTCCGGAAACATCAGTACCGTACACACACACGTGCTCCGGAAACATCAGTACCGTACACACACACGTGCTCTGGAAACATCAGTACCGTACACACACATGTGCTCTGGGGACATCAGTACTGTACACACACATGTGCTCTGGAAACATCAGTACCGTACACACACACACGTGCTCTGGGGACATCAGTACTGTACACACACATGTGCTCTGGAAACATCAGTACCGTACACACACATGTGCTCTGGAAACATCAGCATCACAGTTACAGGGATATAAGAAGTCTACACACCCCTGTAAAACATCTGGCTTTTGTGATGTAAAAACTGAAACAGAGCTAAATCATATCAGACCTTTTGTACCTTTTATGTAAACATCACAAGCTATGCAGTGACACTGAAAACCAAAGTGACAAGTTAAAATAACCTAACTGCATAAGTGTGCACCCCCTGTTATAATTGGCTGTGTTGATAATGAACTAATCCTCAAGCTGATACACACCTGTCTCTGTTCACCTGAAGTGATTACACATTAATCTCAGCTATTCTTTTTCTGACAAATTCTTTTGCTTTTACTTGTGCATTTATTTCAAGATAACATGTCACTTTGGTTTTCAGTGTCACTGCATAGTTTGTGATGTTTACATTAAAGCTACAAAAGGTCTGATATGATTTATCTGTTTCAGTTTTTACATCACAAAAGCCTGCTGTTTTACAGGGGTGTTTTCTTCCTAATGAGTGGACATGTGTTATGTAACATTCAACCACATTTCTTCCTCTTGAGATGTTTTTTGAGATTCATTCCAGAGTATAATTATATATGTTGTTATGGCTTAAGTTTATAAATGAAATCTCCTTCATGTGTGTTTGTGTGTGAAGCTTGGTTTCCCAGACTCTGAGCAGTGGCGATACGAGCGAGCGTCCGCACGGCCCGGGTCAGTCCTCGTGTCTCCTGCGTGTGAACCTGCGTGTGAACCTGCGTGTGAACCTGCGTGTGAACCTGCGTGTGAACCTGCGTGTGAACCTGCGTGTGAACCTGCATGTGAAGAGCTGCAGAAAAGAATAGCAGACGTGTCTCAGAAACACTGCCTGTCGCTGTCAGTATAAGATAACCCTCTCCTGAACCTGTGGGTAATGTGGACACTGATGTGGGTGTCCACATGATGTCACTTCCTCTGTTGATCACCCGCAGGTTGACTGAGAACGAGAAGCTGTTCCTGTGGAGCAGACGGCAGGTGTGCAGCTCGAGGAACTCACTCCTACACCTGGTGTTGGGCAGCGCTCCTCATTCGACACCGCCGGACCAGTCCGAGATCTACGGGATCCTGCAGCGCTGGGGCATCAGCTGTGAGGAGGCTCTGTTCCTCCTGAGCCACGAGTACGTGCTGTTTCTGTTTCCTGTCACAGCTTCAATAGACAAGGGTTAGGGTATTATTTCTGAAAGGGTTAGTTCACCCAAAAATGAAAATTAGCCCATGATTTACTCACCCTCAAGCAATCCTTGGTGTATAGGACATTGTGTGTATGACAAGTGCATCTATCCATTATAAAAGTGCATCTATCTATCCATCATAAAAGTGCATCTATCTATCCATCATAAAAGTGCATCTATCCATCATAAAAGTGCATCTATCCATGATAAAAGTGCATCTATCCATGATAAAAGTGCATCTATCATCATAAAAGTGCATCTATCATAAAAGTGCATCTATCCATCATAAAAGTGCATCTATCATCATAAAAGTGCATCTATCCATGATAAAAGTGCATCTATCATCATAAAAGTGCATCTATCAATGATTAAAGTGCATCTATCATCATAAAAGTGCATCTATCCATGATAAAAGTGCATCTATCATCATAAAAGTGCATCTATCCATGATAAAAGTGCATCTATCATCATAAAAGTGCATCTATACATGATAAAAGTGCATCTATCCATCATAAAAGTGCATCTATCCATGATAAAAGTGCATCTATCATCATAAAAGTGCATCTATCCATTATAAAAGTGCATCTATCCATCATAAAAGTGCATCTATCCATGATAAAAGTGCATCTATCCATGATAAAAGTGCATCTATCATCATAAAAGTGCATCTATCCATGATAAAAGTGCATCTATCATCATAAAAGTGCATCTATCCATCATGAAAGTGCATCTATCCATGATAAAAGTGCATCTATCCATGATAAAAGTGCATCTATCATCATAAAAGTGCATCTATCATCATAAAAGTGCATCTATCCATGATAAAAGTGCATCTATCATCATAAAAGTGCATCTATCCATGATAAAAGTGCATCTATCATCATAAAAGTGCATCTATCCATGATAAAAGTGCATCTATCATCATAAAAGTGCATCTATCCATCATGAAAGTGCATCTATCCATGATAAAAGTGCATCTATCATCATAAAAGTGCATCTATCCATGATAAAAGTGCATCTACCATGATAAAAGTGCATCTATCATCATAAAAGTGCATCTATCCATGATAAAAGTGCATCTATCCATGATAAAAGTGCATCTATCCATGATAAAAGTGCATCTATTCATCATAAAAGTGCATCTGTCCATCATAAAAGTGCATCTATCATCATAAAAGTGCATCTATCCATGATAAAAGTGCATCTATCATCATAAAAGTGCATCTATCCATGATAAAAGTGCATCTATTCATCATAAAAGTGCATCTATCCATGATAAAAGTGCATCTATCATCATAAAAGTGCATCTATCATCATAAAAGTGCATCTATCCATCATAAGAAGCACAGCTGCGTTGTATACTGGGTTTACCACACGCCTGCTATATTTCTGCTGTCCACCTTACATCTAAACAATTAGGATAAAATCATATCAGACCTTTTGCACCTTTTATGTAAAAATCAAAACCTGTGCAATGCCAATAAAAACCAAAGTGACACGTTATCTTGGAATAACTGCGTAAATGCGGCTCTTATAGTAGCAGCAACTAGAGAATATCTTACAAGAACAGCTGAGATTTACAGCGGAGTTAATCAGAGTCAAGACAGGTGTGTACTATGATTTTTATATATATATATATGTATATGTATATAATGTATGAAATATATCATATTTTAAATAAAAGTGCCAGCCAGCCAGCAGCCATGTCACCCTGTAGCCCAAGACTGGTTGCCCACTGAAGCTAAGCAGGGCTGAGCCTGGTCAGTACCTGGATGGGAGACCTCCTGAGAAAAACAGGTTGCTGCTGGAAGAGGTGTTAGTGAGGCCAGCAGGGGGTGCTCACCCTGTGGTCTGTGTGGGTCCTAATGCCCCAGTGTAGTGACGGGGACACTATACTGCCAAAGAGCACCGTCCTTCGGATGAGGCGTTAAACCGAGGTCCTGACTCTCCGTGGTCATTAAAAATCCCAGGATGTCCTTCGAAAAAGAGTAGGGGTGTAACCCCGGCATCCAGGCCAAATTTGCCCCTTAGCCCCTGTCCATCATGGCCTCCTAATCATCCCCATATACTGATTGGCTTCATCACTGTCTCCTCTCCACCAGTAAGCTGGTGTGTGGTGGGCGTTCAGGCGCAATATGGCTGCCGTCGCATCATCCAAGTGGATGCTGCACATTGGTGGTGGTTGAGGAGATTCCCCCTTCTATGTAAAGCGCTTTGAGTGCCGAGAAAAGCGCTATATAAATGTAATGAATTATTATTATTATTATTATATAATAATTTATCATTTTGACTCATCCCTTTTCTTAAAAAAATGGCTAAAATATGAGGTTTGTCATTTTATAAAACTGGTTTTGTTTTCATCAAAATCTGTATTATTTGAACTGTAAAGCTGTGTTTCTGACATGGAGTGACTGGTTTTTCAGATCCTGTTGTGTGATTTATCAGTACAGTGGAGTTCTCAACTTATCAATACAGTCTTATCTATACAGTGGAGTGTGTGTAGTTGCTGCTCATCAGGTCACACACGCAGACAGAGATTCAGCTTTACTGTGTTCCTGCTTCTGACGGGTTTAGTGTGAGTGTGATGTGATGATCTTTCAGGTTTCATGACCAGTTCGTGCGTTCAGTGGCTGTGCAGCGTTTCCAGCAGATGTGTGACAGTCAACTGGAGGAGTTTCTGCCACAACTGGTGCAGGTGAGACACACTCACCTGTAAACAGACATCTGAGACGCACACACACGCCTGTAAACACACATCTGAGACGCGCACACACACACGCCTGTAAACACACATCTGAGACGCACACACATGCCTGTAAACACACATCTGAGACGCACACACATGCCTGTAAATACACATCTGAGACGCGCACACACACGCCTGTAAACACACATCTGAGATGCGCACACACACATGCCTGTAAACACACATCTGAGACGCACACACATGCCTGTAAATACACATCTGAGACGCGCACACACACGCCTGTAAACACACATCTGAGATGCGCACACACACACGCCAGTAAACACACATCTGAGACGCACACACACGCCTGTAAACACGCATCTGAGACGCACACACACGCCTGTAAACACACATCTGAGACGCACACACACGCCTGTAAACACGCATCTGAGACGCGCACACACACACGCCTGTAAACACACATCTGAGACGCACACACACGCCTGTAAACACACATCTGAGACGCACACACACGCCTGTAAACACACATGTGAGACGCGCACACACACACGCCAGTAAACACACATCTGAGACGCACACACACGCCTGTAAACACACATGTGAGACGCGCACACACACACGCCAGTAAACACACATCTGAGACGCACACACACGCCTGTAAACACACATCTGAGATGCGCACACACACCTGTAAACACACATCTGAGATGCGCACACACACCAGTAAACACACATCTGAGACGCACACACACACCAGTAAACACATATCTGAGACGCACACACATGCCTGTAAACACACATCTGAGATGCGCACACACACACGCCAGTAAACACACATCTGAGACGCACACACACACCAGTAAACACACATCTGAGACGCGCACACACGCCTGTAAACACACATCTGAGACGCGCACACACGCCTGTAAACACACATCTGAGACGCGCACACACGCCAGTAAACACACATCTGAGACGCACACACACACCAGTAAACACACATCTGAGACGCACACACACACGCCTGATCAGTGTTGTAGTTGTGAATCCTGATGTGTGTGTTCCTCCTCAGGCTCTGAAGACGGAGTGGGACTCTGACGGGCCGCTGGTGTCGCTGCTACTCTCCAGATCCCTGCGCTGTATCCGTATCGCTCAGCAGCTGTACTGGTGCGGGAACACACACACATACACACACACACTTCTTGCTTTGCTTGCTTGCTTGCCTCTTTAGCACTGTCTTCAATTGGTCTTTGAAGCGTTTCTTCTGTCCTCCAGCAGAGCGCTGGCCGTGTTGTAGCTGGCCATATAGCACTCTGCGGGGCAGACGGTTGTAGGGCATCCTTATGACATGCCCCAACCAGCGCAGTTGGTGCTGGGTGATTGTGGCCTCTATACTCTTGCAACCTGCTCTTCTGAGGATCTCAGTGTGAGGCACTCTGTCATGCCAAGTGATTCCCAGGATGCGCTGGAGACAGCAGATGTGGAAGTGTTCCAGGGACTTGATGTGGCGGCTGTAAGTAACCCAGGCTTCACAGCTGTAGAGGAGGGTGGTGATGCAGACCGCTTGGTAGAAGCAGATTTTTGTGTTGAGATGAAGGTTCTTATTCTGAAAAACCCGCCGCCGGAGTCTTCCAAAGGCAGCTGGTGCTTGTTTGATTCTGTTCTGGACCTCACTGTCAGTGCTATTGTCTTCAGAGATAATGCTCCCCAGGTATTTGAATGATGGAACAACCAACAGTTTGTCACCTGCAACAGAGAAGATGGGTGGTGCGGGTGGGATGTTTGCACTCCACTGGCAGATTATCACTGTTTTGGCAGTGTTGATGGTCAACCCCATCCTGCTATATGCCCTCACTG
>CM040798.1:645676-675676 GCA_022829025.1 Squalius cephalus
CGTGCGCTGAGACTCGAGCTGGAGCGGGAGAGTCGACTGATGGATCTGCTCACACACCTGGCCCAGAGAATACACACCGCGGACAAACACAAGAGAAAGGTGTGAGCTGGAACACACAGTAGCTGTAACATACACACACACCCCGGTTTAGTGCTGAAGTGTCGTGTCTGTGCAGGATGTGTTTCGCAGAGAGCGATGGAAGATTGCCAGCTTTTTCTCCGAGGGTCTGTCCTGCAGGCTTCCGCTAGACCCGGCGGTCGAGGTCAAGGGAGTGAACATCGAGGTAAAGTCAGTAAACATCCGTGAGATTTACAGACGCAGGGTTTCAGACAGTACGAGTTCAGAGGTCAAACCCTGTGCATATGTTCTGTCTTTTACTGAACTTTAATCATTCAATAATCTCTGATACTTTACAATCTTTAATCAGTAATGAACTTTTCTCCTTGTTGTTTTGTATGTCAGTAAAATATTGTAAAAAAAAAAAAAAGGATGATCTTGCATCTGCTCAATATGATGATGAGGATGAATTATTACACTTGGAATCTCCCGTCTCTGTCGTGCCGTTCTGTCCTCGAACACTATCTGGAGAATGTTGTGATCTGTAGAAATGTCAGATCTTGTGAAACGATCAGTGAAAATCAAGTTTTTTTTGGTCAATTTAACAAGTGAAATCTCTGCTACGATGCAGCATAACTGAGCAAACATGACTTATGTTTTCTAATAATTTAGTCATAAATGGAAGATTTGAGATGGATCTGTACTTTCCCAGTTCAATAAGATCCAGTTGTGAAGGGGTTTCCCAGCGAACAAAAACATGTTCTAAGAATGTTTTGCTAATGTTCATATAAAAGATTTTTCTGAATGTTCTGAAACAAGAAGAAACATTTAACATTTAAACATTAAACGAACATCAACTAAAACATTTCTGAAAAAGCGCTCCATGAACGATGTATAAATAATGTTAGAGAACAAGGCCAGATAACTGAATTAATGTTCTATTAATGTTACTGGAAGAACGTTTGTTCATAACTTTGAGAGAACGTTCCCGGTTCGCTGAGGTTAATATCCGGCATGTTCTCTGGATGTGAGCTAGAGATACGGAGGATCTGACCGTGTCAATGCCGTTGCTGAACTATAGGATCTGTGAGTGTTAGTGACGTAGTGTTTGTTTTGTGTGAATCATAAGAAACCCTGTGTGTCTCTCAGGCTTTTAAGGTTTATAACTCAAACGCAGCTCCTGTGGAAGTGTCCTTCATCACCGCCGACCCGCTGGGACGAAACTACAGCGTCATCTGCAAGGTATGAGGGTCTTCAGCAGTTTCAGTCCGGCTGAACGGTGTGTGTGTGTGTGTGTGTGTGTGTGTGTGTGTGTGTGTGTGTGTGTGTGTGTGTGTGTGTGTGTGTGTGTGTGTGTGTGTGTGTGTGTGTGTGTGTGTGTGTGTGTGTGTGTGCTGTTGTTTCAGTCGTCTGAGCGGAGTGTGTGTGTGTGTGTGTGTGCTGTTGTTTCAGTCCGGCTGAGCGGAGTGAGTGTGTGTGTGTGCTGTTGTTTCAGTCCAGCTGAGCGGAGTGTGTGTGCTGTTGTTTCAGTCCGGCTGAGCGGAGTGAGTGTGTGTGTGTGCTGTTGTTTCAGTCCAGCTGAGCGGAGTGTGTGTGCTGTTGTTTCAGTCCGGCTGAGCGGAGTGTGTGTGTGTGTGTTTCAGAGCGGAGAGAACCTGCGGCAGGACATGCTGGTGCTGCAGATCGTGCGTCTCCTGGACCGCATGTGGAGGCTCGAGCGGCTGGATATGCGCATGGTCACATACAGATGCCTTTCTGCTGGCAGAGATCGAGGTCAGTCTGTGTGAGAGTGTGTGTGAGATCAAGGTCAGTCTGTTATAATCATACTGATGTATTACATCCTTTACTCAGTTTATGGCATTAGTTCTTTAGATTCTTGTCAAATATTTTATTTAGGTTTGTGTTCAGTCAATGCAGAAGCAGGTATTCAGAGTAAACCTGACTGAATCTGACGAACACGCTGTGTCTCTTTCACTCCTTTGCTACAGATTCACACACACTCCAGTTATCTGCAGTGTATTAAATATCAACAGTGTTCTGAGTATGGGTATGAGTGTTATGGGTATGAGTATGAGTGTTATGGGTATGGGTATGAGTGGTTATGGGTATGAGTGTTCTTAGTATGAGTGTATGAGTGTGTGAGTATTAGTGTGTGAGTGTGTGTGAGTATGAGTGTGTGAGTATGAGTGTGAGTGTATGAGTGTGAGTGTATGATTGTTAGTGTGTGAGAATGAGTGTTCTGAGTATGAGTGTGTGAGTATAAATGAGTATGAGTGTGCGAGTATGAGAATGAGTGTTTTGAGTTTGAGTGTTCTGAGTATGCGTGTATGAGTATGCGTGTATGAGTATGCGTGTATGAGTGTTTTGAGTATGAGTGTTTTGAGTATGAGTGTATGAGTATAAATGAGTATGAGTGTGCGAGTATGAGTGTTTTGAGTATGCGTGTATGAGTATGAGTGTGTGAGTATAAATGAGTATGAGTGTGCGAGTATGAGAATGAGTGTATGAGTGTTTTGAGTATGAGTGTTCTGAGTATGCGTGTATGAGTATAAATGAGTATGAGTGTTTTGAGTATGCGTGTATGAGTATGCGTGTATGAGTATGCGTGTATGAGTATGCGTGTGTTGAGTATGCGTGTGTTGAGTGTGCGTGTGTTGAGTGTGCGTGTATTGAGTGTGCGTGTATTGAGTGTGCGTGTATTGAGTGTGCGTGTATTGAGTGTGCGTGTATTGAGTGTGCGTGTATTGAGTGTGCGTGTATTGAGTATGCGTGTATTGAGTATGCGTGTATTGAGTATGCGTGTATTGAGTATGCGTGTATGAGTGTGCGAGTATGAGAATGAGTGTATGAGTGTTTTGAGTATGCGTGTATTGAGTATGCGTGTATTGAGTGTGCGTGTATTGAGTGTGCGTGTATTGAGTGTGCGTGTATTGAGTGTGCGTGTATTGAGTGTGCGTGTATTGAGTGTGCGTGTATTGAGTGTGCGTGTATTGAGTGTGCGTGTATTGAGTGTGCGTGTATTGAGTGTGCGTGTATTGAGTATGCGTGTATTGAGTATGCGTGTATTGAGTATGCGTGTATTGAGTATGCGTGTGTATTGAGTATGCGTGTGTATTGAGTATGCGTGTATTGAGTATGCGTGCGTGTATTGAGTATGCGTGTATTGAGTATGCGTGTATTGAGTATGCGTGTATTGAGTATGCGTGTATTGAGTATGCGTGTATTGAGTATGCGTGTATTGAGTATGCGTGTATTGAGTATGCGTGTATTGAGTATGCGTGTATTGAGTATGCGTGTATTGAGTATGCGTGTATTGAGTATGCGTGTATTGAGTATGCGTGTATTGAGTATGCGTGTATTGAGTATGCGTGTATTGAGTATGCGTGTATTGAGTATGCGTGTATTGAGTATGCGTGTATTGAGTATGCGTGTATTGAGTATGCGTGTATTGAGTATGCGTGTATTGAGTACGAGTGTTATGAGTGTTTTGAGTATGAGTGTTTTGAGTATGAGTGTTTTGAGTATGAGTGTTTTGAGTATGAGTGTTTTGAGTATGAGTGTTTTGAGTATGCGTGTATGAGTGTGCGAGTATGAGAATGTGTATGAGTGTTTTGAGTATGCGTGTATGAGTGTGCGAGTATGAGAATGAGTGTATGAGTGTTTTGAGTATGCGTGTGTTGAGTATGCGTGTGTTGAGTATGCGTGTGTTGAGTATGCGTGTGTTGAGTATGCGTGTATTGAGTATGCGTGTATGCGTGTGTTGAGTATGCGTGTATTGAGTATGCGTGTATGCGTGTGTTGAGTATGCGTGTGTTGAGTATGCGTGTGTTGAGTATGCTGAGTATGCGTGTGTTGAGTATGCGTGTATTGAGTATGCGTGTATTGAGTATGCGTGTATTGAGTATGCGTGTATTGAGTATGCGTGTATTGAGTATGCGTGTATTGAGTATGCGTGTATTGAGTATGCGTGTATTGAGTATGCGTGTATTGAGTATGCGTGTATTGAGTATGCGTGTATTGAGTGTTTTGAGTATGAGTGTTTTGAGTTTGAGTGTTTTGAGTTTGAGTGTTTTGAGTTTGAGTGTTCTGAGTATGCGTGTATGAGTGTGCGAGTATGAGAATGAGTGTATGAGTGTTTTGAGTATGAGTGTTTTGAGTGAGTGTTTTGAGTATGAGTGTATGAGTATAAATGAGTATGAGTGTGCGAGTATGAGTATGAGTGTTTTGAGTATGAGTGTTTTGAGTATGCGTGTGTGAGTATAAATGAGTATGAGTGTGCGAGTATGAGAATGAGTGTATGAGAATGAGTGTATGAGTATGAGTGTTTTGAGTATGAGTGTTTTGAGTTTGAGTGTTCTGAGTATGCGTGTATGAGTGTGCGAGTATGAGAATGAGTGTATGAGTGTTTTGAGTATGAGTGTTTTGAGTATGAGTGTTTTGAGTATGAGTGTATGAGTATAAATGAGTATGAGTGTGCGAGTATGAGTATGAGTGTTTTGAGTATGAGTGTTTTGAGTATGCGTGTGTGAGTATAAATGAGTATGAGTGTGCGAGTATGAGAATGAGTGTATGAGAATGAGTGTATGAGTATGAGTGTTTTGAGTATGAGTGTTCTGAGTATGCGTGTATGAGTATAAATGAGTATGCGTGTGTTGAGTATGCGTGTGTTGAGTATGCGTGTGTTGAGTATGCGTGTGTTGAGTATGCGTGTGTTGAGTATGCGTGTGTTGAGTATGCGTGTTATGAGTATGAGTGTATTGAGTATGCGTGTTATGAGTATGAGTGTTATGAGTGTTTTGAGTATGAGTGTTTTGAGTATGAGTGTTCTGAGTATGAGTGTTCTGAGTATGAGTGTTCTGAGTATGAGTGTTCTGAGTATGAGTGTTCTGAGTATGAGTGTTCTGAGTATGAGTGTTCTGAGTATGAGTGTTCTGAGTATGAGTGTTCTGAGTATGAGTGTTCTCAGACCTCTGCTTTATCTGGTCCTGAAACTCAACCCATAAGGTACATTTTGGTGACAAACAGGCTAAGACAAACTCATCTGCCAAGATTGCAGCTTGTTCTAAAGTCACTGCCTTCTGCTGACACTACATCAGGCAGACAATTTTTAAATTCTTCAAGCAAAATGAGTTGTCTAAGATGTTCCTTACTTTCCACCTTCTGAGATGTACACCACCGATCAAACAAATTCTCCTTCTGTTTTGCAAACTCAACATAAGTGTCGTGGTACAACTTCGAAAGCACTGGCGGTAAGCTTCAGGAACCCACTCATATGCCTTCAATATGGCTGCTTTAACCTCATCATAATTAGCACTCTTCTCAAGGCTTAGAGCGGAATAAGCTTCCTGAGTTTTTCCCACCAAAACACATTGTAAAAGCAAAGTCCACACAGTTCTAGGCCACTTTGATGTGGTTGCCACCCGTTCAAAATGAGAAAAATATCTCTCAACATCTTTCTCAGAAAAAGGAGGTACTAACTTAATATGTCTACCAACATCAAATGGAGAAACATCACCTCTTGGAGTCAAAGCAGCCGCTTTTAATTCCAACTCTTTAAGAGACAGTTCATGTTCAAGATGCATTTGTTTCTCTCTTCATTTTCTATTCTTCTCCCTAGCCTCTTGTTCACTCTCTCTTAATTTTGTATTAACCTCTAGCTGTTTCTCCTGCAAAGCTAGCTCTTTGAGCCTAAGCTCAGTTGCAGCTTCAGACAAAGGAGCAGTCATGGATTGTGGGGAAACCTGCTTAACTTTCAAAATACCATTGTCAATCAAAACACTTCTAATGATTTCCTTCACACTATCCTTCAGTCGCTTCTCACTACTTGTGATGGGAATGTCATAATGAGAGGACAACTGCAAAAGTTGATCCTTTGTGAAAAACTCATGTAATTCTTCTGAAGGTTCCTTTAGGAAGTCTTCTAAAGAAGCCATTACTAAATTCAACACTAACTACACTTAAGTAGTAACACTACTTCCTAAGTTCAGCTGACACAACAGGTCCAATAGCACACAGCTACAAAAATGACCAATAGCAGCAAAAATGCTCTCAAACGAAGCTTTTAAAGCTTTAAACACAGAAGTAGAGCTAACCCAAACACAAGCTTAATCACCCCAGACAATCACAAATATCTAAAGGTAATACTGGACATTAGTCTACACTAAAGTCCACAAAGGAACTTCACACAAACACTGCTAACACACTAAAGTTAGGATCATGGACCAAATAAACACAAAAGTGCCTCAAAAATGTTTAACTCGCCTAACTTAAGTATTCCTCTTTCACTTCCATTAAAAAAGTGAGCATGGTTGCTGAGCCCAAACACAATACAAAACACATGAGATACACCGGGATACCTGCCTAACACTTCTAACTCCTATCTATCTTCTGAGGTGTACGGGCGGGCACAAGGCGACTTTAAAAGCAAAAGCTCAGCAACTGTGGGCCATATAATCAATGGTCACACAGTTCTGAAATGCTTACCCCCGACAGAGAACAAGCAAGTCTCCACCCAGAATAACCTCTGTGTGTGTGAGTATGAATGTGTGTGTGTTTACTCTTACCACTGGTTTGACTGTATTCAGGTCTGGTGGAAGTGGTACAGGATGCAGTGACTCTGGCAACGATCCATCAGGAATGGGGTTTATCCGGAGCGCTGAGGGAAGACACCTTAGAGAAGTGGTTCCACATGAGGAACAAGACTAAAGAGGACTACGAGAAGGTGACGGATCAGTACTATAGCAAAACTAACCTGTTTATTTCTGCAATCAGTATTTTCAGTTTGAGTGTGAAAATAAGTGTAAATACTTGCGATACTGACGTTGTTTCGAGAGTATCGCTGCTCACTTAAAATATTGATACCAAATGTTTTAACTTGTAATTTTCTTACTGTGAATATTAATGTGCAAAATAAACTAAGTGTGAAAAAATGAATGTACAGCTGTCATTCAGACAGCGAGAGCAGAAACACACACACACACACACACACACACACACACACACACACACACACACACACACACACACACACACACAGAGACATACATACATACACACAGAGACATACATACATACACTCACACTGTCCTTCCCCCAGGCTGTGCTGAACTTCCTCCACTCGTGTGCCGGCTGGTGTGTCGTCACGTTTGTTCTGGGCATCTGTGACCGTCACAACGACAACATCATGATCAAACACAGCGGCCACATGTTCCACATCGACTTCGGGAAGATCATGGGAAACGCGCAGAAGTTCGGCAGCATCAAGAGGCGAGTGTTTGTTCTCTTGTCTCGTAGTCTTTGAGTAATCAAAAGGAAACCCTTGTAAAAGAAGCGTGTGTTTGTGAATGCAGAGACCGAACGCCCTTCATCTTCACACCGGAGATGCAGCGCTTTATCACAGGTGGCGGCGAGAACCCTCAGCGCTTCCATCGGTTCGTGGAGCTGTGCTGTAACGCTTACAACAGCCTGCGCGCACACACACCACTGCTGCTTAGCCTCCTGCAGCCGGTGAGACACACACACACACACACACACACACACACACACACACACACACACACACACACACACACACACACACGACAGCTTCACTTCACTGACTCCTTCTGTTATCTGACGGTCTGTGTGTGTGTGTGTGTGTGTGTGTGTGTGTGTGTGTAGATGCTGGCGGCCGGAATGCCTGATATGAAGGATGTCCGGGATCTTCAGTATGTTCACAATAACCTGCGGCCACACGACTCTGAGCTCGAGGCCACTTCATATTTCACCCGGTTAGCAGAGATCAGAGAATACTGGAACTAATGTAGTGAAATAAGTACGAGACAATGTACATCGAGCCGGTTGTTATCTCAGAATAAACCCGACAGGGTGATCAGGATCAGGTCTTCCATCAGCCTGAATGGGGTTTATTCTGAGATAACAACCGGCTCGATGTACATTATCCCGCTTATTACATGGATACTTGCCACACCAGTAAATAATTAGACTCAAAATATTGATCTGAGTTGAAATATTTTATTAGGTGTTTAAACGCAAAGCTTCCACGGAGAGAGCAGTTTCAGCGGCAAGATCAAACTAGACGGACATTTAAGAGATACGGTATACAGTCATACCACTTATTACACAGCATTTCACCACATAAATAATTATGGGGATCAGAGATATTGATTTCAGATGAAACTGTTTTAAAATCGTACCTGTTTGTATCTTATAATCCAACAGCACGTCCACGATACTGGATGGCATACTTAAATAACTGTACACAAAATATTGATTCGACTGAGTTTTAATATTTTATTAGCTCACCAAACGCAAAACTTCCATGGAGAAAAACCGTTCCGAGCGAGTGTATAGCGCTGCTGACTTTAGTGACCCGGGTGAGCCTGTGTTTCTGTTTTCTGCGGTTGTTATCTGGGAATAATTTACCGCTTAATGGCGTGATTGACCAATCAGAATCAAGCATTTCACAGAGCCGTGAAATAACTAACGTTAACTAATGCGACCTTATTGTAAAGTGTCATACATGTGAGTTTATAGGGCCTTAAATATGAATATAGCAGAAGGAGAGTTTGCGGTATGTGGATTTTTCATGTTTATTTTAAATATCTGATCATGATTTCAGTAGATCTTTACACATCTGTAAGAACATGTTCTCTTCTCACACCACAATTTCATTCCTGTGCAAAAAAGGCCGGACGAATCTGAGGCCTTCAACACAATTATCCTGCTGCCCTTTGAGTGTTTGTGGAGGTTCTACTTTTTTAGGACTAGATTTTATTTTCTGTTTCAGAAAGATTAAGGAGAGCATGGAGAGTTTCCCAGTGAAGTTAAACTTCCTGATCCACAATATGGTGCAGTTTTCCTCCGGCAGGCGTTCGGAGCCACTGACTGACAGCCGGATCTCCAACACATCCAACATCCAGCAGGCCGTGATCCAGAAATACAGTGGCAGCGGCAAAGATGTGGTGAGATTCCTTCAGGAAGACCTTCAAGAAGAGGATTGAATGAAGAGTGGATGAAAAGAAGTTCAGTAAAGAGTATTCAACTGTGCTGTTAATCTTTTGAACTAAAAATAAGATTATCTCAGATAAGGCAGTCATACTTCAGTTTATGGTTGCGTAATCTTGGCTTATAATGACAAGTATACAGAAAAGTAAAAGTATATTTGGGCAGTAAATTTTTTTTTTTTCACACACATTGTCTTCTTTCAGATCCTCCAGCATGTTTTACATAACGTACATGTTCAAATATAGAGTAACGTTAGTTTAACTAATGTAGATAATGTTTACAAATGAAACGGTAACACTTTACAATAGGGTTCATTAGTTAAAATTAGTTAGCATGAACTAATAATGAACTGCATGTTTACAGCATTTATTAATCTTTGTTAATGTTAATGTCAACATTTACTAATACTTTATTAAAATCTTGGTAACATTAGTTAATGCACTGTGAACTAACATTGAACAAACAATGAACAGCTTTATTTGTATTAAGTAACTAACAAAAATTTATAAATACTGTAACAAATGTATTGTTCATGGTTAGTTCATGTTAGTTAATACATTAACTAATGTTAACTAATGAAACCTTACTGTAATGTGTTACCAATAAACAGGGAAGGCTGTGTTTGTGTAGTAAAGCGTAGTGAGCAGTGTTCAGGTTCGAGCCTTCACAGATGACTCCTAATGATAGCAATGCTTCTCCTTTGTCAGACGTACGAGCTGAAGCTGACCATCAAGGACGGTTTCGTCATCAGTCACAAGAGCTTTGCTCAGTTCGAGACGCTCCACAAGCTGCTTCAGAAGCACTTCATCGAGTCCACACTGCCCAAGTAAGATTCTGTTTACACAGCTGGCCCGAGGAGGTGTGTGTGTGAGTGAGTGCTGTGAAGTGAGTGTGAGTGCAGTGAGGTGAGTTCAGTCAGTGAGTGCAGTGAGTGAGTTCAGTCAGTGAGTGAGGGCAGTGAGTGAGTGCAGTGAGTGAGGGCAGTCAGTGAGTGCAGTGAGTTCAGTCGTTGAGTGAGTGCAGTGAGTGAGTTCAGTCGGTGAGTGCAGTGAGTGTGAGTGAGTTCAGTCGGTGAATGCAGTGAGTGAGGTGAGTGCAGTGAGGTGAGTGCAGTGAGGTGAGTGCAGTGAGGTGAGTGCAGTCAGTGAGTGCAGTCAGTGAGTTCAGTCAGTGAGTGCAGTGAGTGAGTTCAGTCAGTGAGTGCAGTGAATGAGTTCAGTCAGTGAGTGCAGTGAGTGAGGGCAGGCAGTGAGGTGAGTGAGTGCAGTGAGTGCAGTGAGTGAGTGCAGTCAGTGAGTGCAGTGAGTGAGTTCAGTCAGTGAGTGTGAGTGCAGTGAGGTGAGTGAGTTCAGTTGGTGAGTGCAGTGAGGTGAGTGAGTGAGTGCAGTGAGTGAGTTCAGTCAGTGAGTTCAGTCAGTGAGTGCAGTGAATGAGTTCAGTCAGTGAGTGCAGTGAGTGAGTTCAGTCGGTGAGTGCAGTGAGTGAGTGCAGTGAGTGAGTTCAGTCGGTGAGTGCAGTGAGTGTGAGTGCAGTGAGGTGAGTGAGTTCAGTCGGTGAGTGCAGTGAGTGTGAGTGCAGTGAGGTGAGTGAGTTCAGTTGGTGAGTGCAGTGAGGTGAGTGAGTGAGTGCAGTGAGTGAGTTCAGTCAGTGAGTGCAGTGAGTGAGTTCAGTGAGTGAGGGCAGTGAGTGAGTGCAGTCAGTGAGTGAGTTCAGTCGGTGAGTGCAGTGAGTGTGAGTGCAGTGAGTGAGTTCAGTCAGTGAGTTCAGTCAGTGAGTGCAGTGAGTGAGTGCAGTCAGTGAGTGCAGTCAGTGAGTGCAGTGAGGTGAGTGAGGGCAGTGAGTGAGTTCAGTCGGTGAGTGAGGGTAGTGAGTGTGTTCAGTCAGTGAGTGCAGTGAGTGAGTTCAGTCGGTGAGTGAGGGCAGTGAGTGAGTTCAGTGAGTTCAGTCAGTGAGTGCAGTGAGGTGAGTGAGTGCAGTGAGTGAGTTCAGTCGTTGAGTGAGGGCAGTGAGTGTGTTCAGTGAGTGCAGTGAGTGAGTTCAGTCGGTGAGTGAGGGCAGTGAGTGAGTTCAGTGAGTTCAGTCAGTGAGTGCAGTGAGGTGAGTGAGTGCAGTGAGTGAGTTCAGTCGTTGAGTGAGGGCAGTGAGTGCAGTCAGTGAGTGCAGTGAATGAGTTCAGTCAGTGAGTGAGGGCAGTGAGTGAGTGCAGTGAGTTCAGTCAGTGAGTGCAGTGAGGTGAGTGAGGGCAGTGAGTGAGTTCAGTCGGTGAGTGCAGTTAGGTGAGTGAGGGCAGTGAGTTCAGTCAGTGAGTGCAGTGAGGTGAGTGAGGGCAGTGAGTGAGTTCAGTCAGTGAGTGCAGTTAGGTGAGTGAGGGCAGTGAGTTCAGTCAGTGAGTGCAGTGAGGTGAGTGAGGGCAGTGAGTGAGGGCAGTGAGTGAGTTCAGTCAGTGAGTGCAGTGAGGTGAGTGCAGTCAGTGAGTGCAGTCAGTGAGTTCAGTCAGTGAGTGCAGTGAGTGAGTGAGTTCAGTCAGTGAGTTCAGTCAGTGAGTGCAGTGAATGAGTTCAGTCAGTGAGTGCAGTGAGTGAGGGCAGGCAGTGAGGTGAGTGAGTGCAGTGAGTGCAGTGAGTGAGTGCAGTCAGTGAGTGCAGTGAGTGAGTTCAGTCGGTGAGTGCAGTGAGTGTGAGTGCAGTGAGGTGAGTGAGTTCAGTTGGTGAGTGCAGTGAGGTGAGTGAGTGAGTGCAGTGAGTGAGTTCAGTCAGTGAGTTCAGTCAGTGAGTGCAGTGAATGAGTTCAGTCAGTGAGTGCAGTGAGTGAGGGCAGTCAGTGAGTGCAGTGAGGTGAGTGAGTGCAGTGAGTGCAGTGAGTGAGTGCAGTGAGTGAGTTCAGTTGGTGAGTGCAGTGAGTGTGAGTGCAGTGAGGTGAGTGAGTTCAGTCGGTGAGTGTGAGTGCAGTGAGGTGAGTGAGTTCAGTTGGTGAGTGCAGTGAGTGTGAGTGCAGTGAGGTGAGTGAGTGAGTGCAGTGAGTGAGTTCAGTCAGTGAGTGCAGTGAGTGAGTTCAGTGAGTGAGGGCAGTGAGTGAGTGCAGTCAGTGAGTGCAGTGAGTGAGTTCAGTCGGTGAGTGCAGTGAGTGTGAGTGCAGTGAGTGAGTGCAGTGAATGAGTTCAGTCAGTGAGTGCAGTGAGTGAGTGCAGTCAGTGAGTGCAGTCAGTGAGTGCAGTGAGGTGAGTGAGGGCAGTGAGTGAGTTCAGTCGGTGAGTGATGGTAGTGAGTGAGTTCAGTCAGTGAGTGCAGTTAGGTGAGTGAGGGCAGTGAGTTCAGTCAGTGAGTGCAGTGAGGTGAGTGAGGGCAGTGAGTGAGGGCAGTGAGTGAGTTCAGTCAGTGAGTGCAGTGAGGTGAGTGAGGGCAGTGAGTGAGTTCAGTTAGTGAGTGCAGTGAGTGAGTGCGGTGAGTGAGGGTAGTGAGTGAGTGCAGTGAGTTCAGTCAGTGAGTGAGGGCAGTGAGTGAGTTCAGTCGGTGAGTGAGAGCAGTGAGTGTGAGGGCAGTGAGTGTGAGGGCAGTGAGTGTGTGGGCAGTGAGTGTGAGTGAGTACAGTGTCGAGTTAGTCAGTCAGTCAGTGCTGTTTTTCCACAGCCGGCCTGATAAGGAAAGTGTGTGTGTGTATGTGAGTGATTGTGTGAGTGTGTGTGAGTGAGAGCCACACTGATCCTGATCCGCTGCTTCCAGGTTCCCCAGCTGGTTCCACATGTCCTTCACGGCGAGCAGGAGGATGGTTCTGCTGAACCGGTACCTGAAGGAGCTGTTCTCCGGGCCCTGCAGAGGAGTACGCATGACTGAGCCACTTCCCAGAGTTCACTGCACTATCACTGATGTTTCCCAGAGTTCACTGGACCATCACTGATTTGTTTCCCAGATTTCACTGCACTATCGCTGATGTTTCCTAGAGTTCACTACACTATCGCTGATGTTTCCCAGAATTCACTGCACCATCACTGATGTTTCCCAGAGTTCACTGGACCATCACTGATGTTTCCCAGGGTTCACTACACTATCACCGATGTTTCCCAGAGTTCACTGCACCATCACTGATGTTTCCCAGAATTCACTGCACCATCACTGATGTTTCCCAGAGTTCACTGGACCATCACTGATGTTTCCCAGAGTTCACAGCACTATCACAGATGTTTCCCAGAGTTCACTGCATCATCACTGATGTTTCCCAGAGTTCACTGCACCATCACTGATGTTTCCCAGAGTTCACAGCACTATCACTGATGTTTCCCAGAATTCACTGCACTATCACTGTTGTATTCCCAGATTTCACTGCACTATCACTGTTGTATTCCCAGATTTCACTGGACCAACACTGATGTTTCTCAGAGTTCACAGCACTATCACTGATGTTTCCCAGAATTCACTGCACTATCACTGATGTTTCCCAGAGTTCACTGCACTATCACTGATGTTTCCCAGAGTTCACTGCATCATCACTGATGTTTCCCAGAGTTCACTGCACCATCACTGATGTTCACTGCACCATCACTGATGTTCACTGCACCATCACTGATGTTTCCCAGAGTTCACAGCACAGCACTATCACTGCTGTTTCTCAGAATTCACTGCACCATCACTGATGTTTCCCAGAGTTCACAGCACTATCACTGATGTTTCCCAGAATTCACTGCACTATCACTGTTGTATTCCCAGATTTCACTGCACTATCACTGTTGTATTCCCAGATTTCACTGCACTTTCACTGATATTTCACTGTGTTTATGACAGAACGAGTACGTCTGCAGTCTGTTCCTGGATGGACCGAATGCCGCCAGCAAATCAGGTGACTTTCCATTGGTGACGTTTACATATCGGTGACGTTTAGGGACGTTTAAAACTTTGGAGCTGCCGTGTAAATGTCAGGACTCGCATGAAGAGGGTACTAAATCAGAGCTATAATAGTCACAGCGCCGTCTCTCAGTCACAATGAAACGCTGCTCTTCCTTTCAGTTTCATGATCTCAGCTATCACACACATCTGTTGTCGCCTGGCTTTGACTTGTTTAGGGATTTATTCACGTATTTTATTCCCAAACCAGCGATATTTTGAAGGTTTAAATGGATTGGAATTTCCAAGCGCGTTATATTTTAACATGAGTTATTTCTTCTGTTTAAAACACTGCAATATTCCTGCAGTTCTGCATCAGTTAGCGGCTCCTTGTTTCTGTTTTCTGTTTGTTTCAGAACCAGATGCTCATCTCCGGCCACAGATTCAGCTCTACCTGTCTTATAAAGACTTTAAACTATCTGTCATGATAAAGCACTTAAAAAATATTGTGAGTCATCTTTCAACCCTTCTTGATTTGAAAATCATTATTTGACATGACAAGTTTAATGTGTTCACTTAACTAAGGCCCTGTCCCAAATGGCACACTTCATATGCACTTTAGGTCTTGTGGACTTACAATGGCTGCCTCGTGCCCGTGTCCGTTAGGTCCGTGAGACCGTAGGGTGTCCCATTTGTCATTTTAGACCTCAGAAGGGTGCTCGCGAGCGCCCCCTTTGCGGTCGATATGCGCCCTCGATGCGCACTATTGCCAAGCCCGCACTGATGTGGACTCCGCAGCAGATTTCCTCCTGGCAGTCAAAGCGGCATTACGTCATGAAAGTGCGGACTCGTAGGAAGACCACGAGTGCTTAGGGTGCCATTTGGGTCAGGGCCTAACCAACCAAAAGTTTGGAAGAATTATGATTTGAAAGAGTCTCTTCTGCTCACCAAGGCTGCATTTATTTGATTAATAATATTTCACAACATTGCTGTTTTTATTGTATTTTTAGTTTACATTAGACGAACATACAACTAAAACACTCCATGAACGATGTATAAATAATGTTTTTGTGCTAACGTTCTGAGAACAGTGTTAAAGACCAGATGATATTACCGTTACTGGAAGAGCGTTTTTTCATAACGCTGCGAGAACATTCGCTGGCTGATGTGTTTTGAAGCAGATCTCTCTCTGTGTGTGTGTGTGTGTGTGTGTGTGTGTGTGTGTGTGTGTGTGTGTGTGTGTGTGTGTGTGTGTGTGTGTGTGTGTGTGTGTGTGTGTGTCTCAGAGGTTGTCTAACGGTTCGTGTCCGGATGCATATGTGGTCACGCGACTGAGACCCGATCCACATGACCAGAGCAAGAGGAAGACTAAAGTGGTCCGCAGCAACGACAATCCCACATTCAATGAACTGGTGAGAGAAAACCTCTTCACTTGTACCTGGTGTTTGTGAAGCGCTTGTTTTCAACAGCAGTGGATCTGAGCGTGAGATCTGCTGTTTTCTCTCAGATCGAGTACAGGAATGTGCTGAAGCTCCACGGCCGTGTGCTGGAGGTCACGGTGAAGAGCAGAAAGGCTTTCGTTGCTGCCACAAACGTGGTTCTGGGAGAGAGAGTTCTGGACCAGGAGAAGTGGTTTCCTCTGGGCTTCTCTGCGGTTTAAAGACCAGCTTTACTCCAGCGCTCACTGAACAAGAAGCTTAAAGTTTCACAGAACCATCAGCTGTTTATAAGATCTCTACGATTCTGGTAGAGATCATATAATATGAAGGAGAGATGGCGATCAGTATTAATAAAACTCATCGGATGGAGTTTCTTGCCACTGTCTCCTTGGTCTCGCTGCTCATAAACACACGTTAAAGCTGTACTTTAAACTAGTGTAGATCGAATTCACTGTATTCTAGAGCTGCTTTGTTGTACTTGAAGTTGTATTAGAAACCACTGATTCTTCACACACTGATTTTACTGTAAAGCTGTTTTGAAGGAATTTGTATTGTATGAAGTGCTAAATTAATAAAAGTAAAACTTGATAAATATATATGGCAATTAAGAACTCTTTAGTCATAAAGAATGTTGAGCAGTTTCTGAACAGTGTAACAGCAAGAGCTGGTTTTCCAGAACTCAACATAGTGTCGGCCCAGATCCAGCCCAGATCTGGTACATGTGGAATACTGGATAAGCCAACAAAATAAGCCAACTTTTCACATAACAGATGTTTACTTGCAGTGCACAAGACACAATAACTGCTGAATTATGACCCCATTCATAAGTTTAGAATAAGGTTGTATTTGAAATGCGTCTGTATTTGCCAGTTCACAAGGATCAAGTTATGATTTCTTTTTTATCATTGAAGTCTTTATTTATTTTTAACATTTTTAACAAAACAAAACTAAACACCCACAAAAAAAAAAAAAAAAAAGACAGCTTCCAAACACATGATTAATTCACATTTGCATTTTGGGCCCATCACAAAAAAAAGGTACAATAAAATCAAATTATAAAGTGCCTATACATGTAACACCACAAAAATAATAGACTTAACAAAAGAGAAGCGGACTAAAAAATAAACAAATCCATCAATCTCAGTCAAAAACCCATCCCCAAGATTTGTCAAAACCCTCCATATCATCATTAATCCTGGCCAAGAATTTTTCATATGACACAATTTTCAGCATATTTTCTTTCCACCTGTTAAACTCTGGAGGAGATGGATCCTTCCACACACTGAGAATCACTCGGGCAGCTGTAATCACCCCCACCTTTATAACCACAAAATCATATTTCAAAACTCCCGGTAACACAGACTGATCCCCTAATAAGCACAATCTTGGTGACATGGGTATTGTCAAGCCGATCCACCTTCCTATACTGTCCAGTACTCTTTGCCAAAAGGGGTAAACTGTCCCACATTCCCAAATAGCATGCAGAAATGTCCCTGGATCTGAGCTGCATTTCCATCATATATTATTAGGCATAATTCCCATTCTATGAAGTTTAGAAGGAGTGAAGTACCACCTATGTATTAATTTGTACTGAGTAAATTTACCCCTGGCCTCTCTTATATATTTATTGGAGTGTGACAGAACTTTGCACCAATCTTCTTTACTAATGACACAACTCAGATCTCTCTGCCAGATGGTCCTCAAATTTTCACATATCTCTTTTTTTAAATTGTTAAATAATTTGTAGAAAACAGCTGCTCTATGTGCTATACCTGACAATTTTAAAAACTCCACCACTGCATTTGTGCTTTGAGTAAATTTTCCTTTGGTAATACAATCCCTTATTTGTAAATATTTCCAAAAATTATTTTCCCTAGTCAGACCATATTTTTGGGTTATTTCAACAAAGGACATAAACACTCCCTCTGAATAAAGATCACTTATCCTGTGCATGTCTTTGACAAGCCATTCATTCCAACAGTTTTTTTCCCAATCTGTGCAGCAGAGTTGTTCCATAACGAGGCATAAGGTTGTCTTAAATGAGATGCTCCACAAATCTTGTGTACCTCCACCCATACAGCTTTAGAATACATGAGTACCGGGTTATGATGAAAGTCCTGTCCATTATTAGCTGATCCCTGTGAGAGAACATCCAAGGATGTAAAAGGGCTCACTAGTTCCTGTTCAATCTTGATCCAGCTCAGTTCAGAGTCCAACCCTGTCTTGACATTTCAAATGCTAAATTATACAGTTTCACATTTGGAAGAGCCATTCCCCCAATGTCTCTAGAGGCCCACATTTTCTTTATATTAACTCTTGGCATCTTCTTGTTCCACAGAAAATCTTTAATTATCTTCTCAAATTGACTAAATATATGTTAAGGAATTCTTACAGGTAACATCATGGAAACATAATTGAACTGCGGGGACACCACCATTTTAATCACTTTAATTTTACCCCATAATGTAAGATTCAATTTTCCCCATTTATCCAGATTTGTTTTTATTTTTAGGAGGAGAGGTTCCATATTTGAAAGCATAATGTCCTCTAGGTTTGGGTTTAATAATATTCCTAAATATTTCATACCCGAAGGTAAACACTTGAAATTGAATGTAGTAATGTATCTAGAATGGCATGATGCTGAAAGCGGCATGCCTTCCGATTTGTACCAATTTATTTTATAACCTGACAACCTTGAATATGACTGAACACATGTGAGCAACGCCGGTAGAGATTGCATGGGATCAGTTAACACTGCTAAGATGTAATCGGCATACAGAAACAGCTTGTGTTCCGTACCCCCTGCGTGAACACCTCTGATATCTGTATTAGCGCGAATAGCTAAAGCCAGTGGTTCCAGAAATATCGTGAAGAGCAGTGGGGACAAAGAACACCCCTGACGGGTCCCGCGTGAGAGATGGAAAAAGTCTGACACCAATCCATTTGTCAAAACTGCCGCCCTCAGACTAGAATATATAGTTTTCACCCAGCTACAAAATCCAGGCCCGATCCCGAATCTTAAAAGGGCTGCCATAAGAAAGCCCCATTCTACCGGTCAAAGGCCTTCTCCGCATCAAGCGAGAAGGCCGCCACCGGGTCTAGACTAGATTTACTTTTGTGTATAAGATGAATAAGTCTTCTCATGTTATCACCCGAACACCTATTCTTAATAAAACCAACTTGATCACCATTGATAATATCTGGCAATATCTTATTCAAGCGGGAGGCTAAAACCTTTGTCAAAATCTTACAATCAACTCCTAAAAGGCTTACTGATCGGTAATTCGCTGGATCTGAAATATCCCTATCCTTTTTAGGAATAAGGGAGATTAGTGCATCATTAAATGTACCTGGTAAGGAGCCTATTTCTAGTGCCTCAAGATAAACTTTATGCAAGACTGGAGCCAAAATATCAATATATTTCTTATAATATTCAATCAGGAAGCCATCCAAACCTGGCAACCTCCCATTTATCATTGATGAAATAGCAGCTCTGACCTCTTCTTCCGTTATAGGTGCATCCAGCTTTGTTTTTTGTTCACCAGAGAGAGTTGGTAATTGTAGACCTGAGAAAAATGTCTCCATCTCCTCCTCATTAAACGCACCAGCAGAAGTATACAAATCTTGATAGAATGATTTGAAAATTGAATTTATTTCCTTTGATGAGGTTACCACTTGGTTATCTTTTTTAATCATTGATATTAGGGGTGTGCATTGGCACTGCCCTCACGATTCGATTCGATTACGATTCACCAGGTAACGATTCGATTCAATTCGATTCTACGATGCATTGCGATGCATCAAAATTCTACTGCACACAACAAGGCAAAATTTTTATCAGTCATGAGGCAATACAAGCAGTCAGATATTGAACAGATTTTATTGGCTGCTATGTGTGTATTATCACTCTCCTGTATCTTTGACATAAATGTCATTAAATAAAATAAAATTGAATGGTACAGGGTATTGGATATGGCATTTTCAAACCTGAAAAAGAAAGCATAAATCACTGCTTTCAGTGCTTTGAATGAGAAATGTTTCTCTTCTCTCTGCTTGAGAACCATTTGAAATTAAATTTCAACTTTATTGTCCAACTCAAGGCCAGAAAATAAACAGTGTAGGGGTGTAACGCTTCACAAAATTCATGGTTCGGTTCAATACGATACACTTGTGACACGGTTCGGTACGTTTTCGATACAGCAAAAAGAAAGAAATGCCAGAGAAATTTCCTTGATTTTTTTTATTTTTTTATTATTCTTTTTTTATTAGAACTAACATCATATGACATTTTTTTTCTTTGAGCAATTCTGGAGCTATAATTGACTCTTCTTAGGAGCATATAAAACAAAACATCTCCTTGGAAAAAATTAAATGTAATTTTTTGTGCTTATAAACAAATGTTTATTTTAGTTCAGATTAACATTTGAGGGCAGCAATGTTATTCATAATGTCGAAATAAATCCGACATAACGTTACTTGAAAGCATTATAGCCTGGATATAGTTCATTCATGTCACAATGTTTCCTCCTGGTTTCCACGTCAGCGCTGTTTGATCCGTTAATAACGGAGAAATGTGAATGTTTCTCACTAGATCTCGCAGCGATGTTATTACTTTAGTGGCGAGTTCAAATGCTTTTTTTAATGGATCTCTTAGCGCTGTGTAGTATAAGATCGGCTCGCGCTGCGTTGGTCCAAACTGATAAACAGTCCGTCACGAGTAGCTCAGTTTCGTTCCGCTTACATTGCGTTTGCCATTTGATGTTGTGGTCGCGCCAGCGTCTACATTATGAGCGCGCTCGCGACGCGCTTACTTTTGAAATAACCGTTCGGTTTGAAAATGCGTGCCTTGTACCAAACGGTTTAGTACGAATACGCGTACCGTTACACCCCTAAAACAGTGACATAATCGATTATGGCACTTTGCCGCATCGATGCTGAATCGTGCATGGCCCGCATTGCGATGCATCGCCGAATCGATTATTGTTGACACCACTAATTGATATATTGTTTAGGTTATCTTGCTGCTTCAGTTGTCTCGCTAATAATCTACCATTCTTTTCACCACCTTCATAAAATTTTGTTCTAAGCCTAAATAAGGCATATTCAGCCTTTTTATTATAAACATCATTTAACTGATATTTTAATTTACAAATAGTCTGGTATGTATCGTTTGAATATTGTCTCGCCAAATCCTTCTCCAATTCACATATTTCTTTTTCCAAAGTTTTTTCTCTTTCTAAATTAGTTTTTTTTTTAAACTTTTGTCGCATATGCAATTATCTTTCCTCTTATATATATACTTTGGACACTTCCCAAACTGTGCCTACTTTATCTGTGGAACCCATATTGATTTCAAAGAAAAATTTCAGATCTTTTGTTAACTCCTCACTAAACATTTTATTTTGCAAAAACATAATATTGAGCCTCCAGCGACCCCTCTTTGTTTTATCCGTGATCAAATCGATTTGCAACTCTACTGCGGCATGATCACTAATGGCACCAATCTCACAACCTACAACAGCATCTACCAAAGACTTTGATATTAAGACTAAATCTATCCTTGAATACGTTTTATGACAATTAGAATAAAATGTATATTCCCTTGAACTAGAATGAACTAACCTCCAGATGTCTACTAGGCTCAGGTCCTCCGTCAGCAAATGAATATCCTCTCTGTCCCTAGCTGAAGACCTACCCCTGGGTTTGCTCTTGTCAATTATCCCATCCATCACCTGGTTTAAATCTCCAGCCAATATAACCTGCCCCTCACGATCCCCTATTATCTTGTTAATTCCATGAAAAAAATCTGGCTCCTCTTTATTAGGTGCATAAATATTACACAAAATTGTTCGAACCCCATTAATTAAAGCTTCCAAACATATAATGCGCCCTTCCTTATCATTATATTTTTTCAGCATCACAAAGCTTACATTTTTATTAATAAGGATCAAAACACCATTTTGTTTGCTTGAATATGAACTATGGAAGACGGTGCCCACCCAATCTCTTTTAAACTTGTGAGATTACAATGTGAGATTCCTGGATAAATGCTATATCTGTATTTTTAGATTTTAAGTATGTCAGAACCTTCCTCCTTTTAACTGGGTTCCCACATCCTTTTATGTTACATGATATTATTTTAATATACCTATTCATCTTTATCTAAAAAAAAAAGAAAAAAAAAGAAAAAGTGGAGGGACACTCCCTGTGCGCTTTACAACCCTGGCCAAAGCCAAAAACATTACACAACTCAAATATATATATAGGCACTCAATATTACAAAACACATCTGGCCCATTCAAACTAGCTGTCTTAGAAAAATCAAACATGAACAAAATGAACACCCTTCTTTGCATAGCAACCCAGAACAACGTTGCTAAGCGATTGCTACTTGCCATTTTTCCGAAGGCTGCAGTCCTAGAGAAACCTCAAAGTCGACAAAGAGTGTCGAAATTATGACCACAATTGAAGTGTATGTCTCCAAATTCAGAACATTAATCAACGGGCTTTAGGCGCTCCTCTAGTGTGCGGCCATCTTCCTCGGTGGTCCCACGTGACTCCCAAGTTATGATTTCTTGATGTTTTATAACCGCCGCACAAAGTTTTTCAAGACGAGACCTAGAGATAAAGAGGAGTTAATAATATCAAGAAGACCATGGGCCTCATTTATAAAGTGTTGATCTTATTGTGTGTGTACACTAAAATCCACGCAAACATTCATATTAAACCGGTCTTTGACGTGGAAAGTGCTTATAGCGTCACGTCCGGGTCTGAGCAGAATTACTGGCTTTTCCTTGTGGCAGAAAGTTGGCAGAAAGAACTGCAGGTATTTGGAAATCTAGGCACTTCTTGCCGCTCGCCATCTTTAAAGTAAAGGATTTGGACGTTGACTGGTGGTCTTTAACATGTAAACTTACATTAATTATGCGACGTTTAAAAGCGGAGATCGGAAACCATTCAGCTCCGCACAATTTCAAGGTCATTTGTGAATTGCGATTCATAACTTTCACTTCTGGAAGAGAGGCGTGTGCACGTTACGTTAGTTCTCTAAATCACACCTGACCTAGGCACATCTGAAAATGATTGTAATATCAAATGTAGGACGGTTTCTATGCAACATTTTCTAAATGAGGCCCCTTGTATAATACACTGAATGTTGAACAAAAACTAATTAAAAAAGTTTGTGATACTCGAGTTAATATCAAAAAACGGAAGTATCCTAGTCAGCTTGTTTCCCATATGGTGTTTTGTGGATGATATGGATTCATGGATTCTCTAAATTGACACTGTCTATTTTGGAAACATTAAACCACCTGATTTGACAATCTCACCTGTAACTGCAGGAATCACTGAAACCGAATCGTTCCTTCACAATGATTCGCTTTCCAGAACCTTCACTGTCTCTGTTCTCCGACGAGAAACCTCTTTCATAAGCACCTGAAACAAGGACTTCACGCACACAAAATCCGCTTTTTCCTGTGCAGTTTCACCTCTGCTCTATATGAAAGCTTGGTTCTGCCACAGAATAAAAGGTAATTGTGGCTTATCCCGAGTTTGTGTGCGCATGTGAAGTCGTGTTGTCATCGATTCATCAATACCAATCATTCATTTAGCATCAGAATAAACGACTGAGTGCGACTGCAGGTGAAGTGGTGAATGTGTCTGACATGCTTATCTTCCTCATCCTCACTGCATGCTTATCCTCCTCATCCTCACTGCATGCTTATCTTCCTCATCCTCACTGCATGCTTATCCTCCTCATCTTCACTGCATGCTTATCCTCCTCATCCTCACTCCATGCTTATCTTCCTCATCCTCACTGCATGATTATCTTCCTCATCCTCACTCCATGCTTATCTTCCTCATCCTCACTGCATGATTATCTTCCTCATCCTCACTGCATGCTTATCCTCCTCATCCTCACTGCACTGCATGCTTATCCTCCTCATCTTCACTGCATGCTTATCCTCCTCATCCTCACTCCATGCTTATCTTCCTCATCCTCACTGCATGCTTATCCTCCTCATCTTCACTGCATGCTTATCCTCCTCATCCTCACTCCATGCTTATCTTCCTCATCCTCACTGCATGATTATCTTCCTCATCCTCACTCCATGCTTATCTTCCTCATCCTCACTGCATGATTATCTTCCTCATCCTCACTGCATGCTTATCCTCCTCATCCTCACTGCACTGCATGCTTATCCTCCTCATCTTCACTGCATGCTTATCCTCCTCATCCTCACTCCATGCTTATCTTCCTCATCCTCACTGCATGCTTATCCTCCTCATCCTCACTGCATGCTTTTCTTCCTCATCCTCTCTGCATGCTTATCCTCCTCATCCTCACTGGATGCTTATCCTCCTCATCCTCACTGCATGCTTATCTTCCTCATCCTCACTGCACTGCATGCTTATCCTCCTCATCCTCACTGCAGTGCATGCTTATCCTCCTCATCCTCACTGCAGTACATGCTTATCCTCCTCATCCTCACTGCATGCTTATCCTCCTCATCCTCACTGCATGCTTATCCTCCTCATCCTCACTGCATGCTTATCCTCATCATCCTCACTGCATGCTTATTTTCCTCATCCTCACTGCATGCTTATCCTCCTCATCCTCACTGCATGCTTATCTTCCTCATCCTCACTGCATGCTTATCCTCCTCATCCTCACTGCATGCTTATCCTCCTCATCTTCACTGCATGCTTATCTTCCTCATCCTCACTGCATGCTTATCCTCCTCATCTTCACTGCATGCTTATCTTCCTCATCCTCACTCCATGCTTATCTTCCTCATCTTCACTGCATGCTTATCTTCCTCATCCTCACTGCAGTGCAGGCTTATCCTCCTCATCCTCACTGCATGCTTATCCTCCTCATCCTCACTGCATGCTTATCCTCATCATCCTCACTGCATGCTTATTTTCCTCATCCTCACTGCATGCTTATCCTCCTCATCCTCACTGCATGCTTATCCTCATCATCCTCACTGCATGCTTATTTTCCTCATCTTCACTGCATGCTTATCCTCCTCATCCTCACTGCATGCTTATCTTCCTCATCCTCACTGCATGCTTATCCTCCTCATCCTCACTGCATGCTTATCCTCCTCATCTTCACTGCATGCTTATCTTCCTCATCCTCACTGCATGCTTATCCTCCTCATCTTCACTGCATGCTTATCTTCCTCATCCTCACTCCATGCTTATCTTCCTCATCTTCACTGCATGCTTATCTTCCTCATCCTCACTGCAGTGCAGGCTTATCCTCCTCATCCTCACTGCATGCTTATCCTCCTCATCTTCACTGCATGCTTATCCTCCTCATCTTCACTGCATGCTTATCCTCCTCATGCTCACTGCATGCTTATCTTCCTCATCCTCACTGCATGCTTATCTTCCTCATCTTCACTGCATGCTTATCTTCCTCATCCTCACTGCACTGCATGCTTATCTTCCTCATCCTCACTCCATGCTTATCTTCCTCATCTTCACTGCATGCTTATCTTCCTCATCCTCACTGCAGTGCATGCTTATCCTCCTCATCCTCACTGCATGCGTATCTTCCTCATCCTCACTGCATGCTTATCTTCATCATCCTCACTGCATGCTTATCCTCCTCATCCTCACTGCATGCTTATCTTCCTCATCCTCACTGCATGCTTATCGTCCTCATCCTCACTGCATGCTTATCTTCCTCATCCTCACTGCATGCTTATCTTCCTCATCCTCACTGCATGCTTATCTTCCTCATCCTCACTGCATGCTTATCTTCATCCTCACTGCATGCTTATCCTCCTCATCCTCACTGCATGCTTGTCGTCCTCATCCTCTCTGCATGCTTATCTTCATCCTCACTGCATTCTTATCCTCCTCATCCTCACTGCATGCTTGTCGTCCTCATCCTCACTGCATGCTTATCTTCCTCATCCTCACTGCATGCTTATCTTCATCCTCACTGCATGCTTATCTTCCTCATCCTCACTGCATGCTTATCCTCCTCATCCTCACTGCATGCTTATCTTCCTCATCCTCACTGCATGCTTATCTTCCTCATCCTCACTGCATGCTTATCCTCCTCATTCTCACTGCATGCTTATTTTCCTCATCCTCACTGCATGCTTATCCTCCTCATCCTCACTGCATGCTTATCTTCATCATCCTCACTGCATTCTTATCCTCCTCATCCTCACTGCATGATTATCTTCCTCATCCTCACTGCATGCTTATCCTCATCATCCTCACTGCATGCTTATCCTCCTCATTCTCACTGCATGCTTATCGTTCTCATCCTCACTGCATGCTTATCTTCCTCATCTTCACTGCATGCTTATCGTTCTCATCTTCACTGCATGCTTATCTTCCTCATCCTCACTGCATGCTTATCCTCCTCATCCTCACTGCATGCTTATCTTCATCATCCTCACTGCATTCTTATCTTCCTCATCCTCACTGCATGCTTATCCTCCTCATCCTCACTGCATGCTTATCTTCCTCATCCTCACTGCATGCTTATCCTCCTCATTCTCACTGCATGCTTATTTTCCTCATCCTCACTGCATGCTTATCCTCCTCATCCTCACTGCATGCTTATCTTCATCATCCTCACTGCATTCTTATCCTCCTCATCCTCACTGCATGATTATCTTCCTCATCCTCACTGCATGCTTATCCTCATCATCCTCACTGCATGCTTATCCTCCTCATTCTCACTGCATGCTTATCGTTCTCATCCTCACTGCATGCTTATCTTCCTCATCTTCACTGCATGCTTATCGTTCTCATCTTCACTGCATGCTTATCTTCCTCATCCTCACTGCATGCTTATCCTCCTCATCCTCACTGCATGCTTATCTTCATCATCCTCACTGCATTCTTATCTTCCTCATCCTCACTGCATGCTTATCCTCCTCATCCTCACTGCATGCTTATCGTCCTCATCTTCACTGCATGCTTATTTTCCTCATCCTCACTGCATGCTTATCCTCCTCATCCTCACTGCATGCTTATCTTCATCATCCTCACTGCATTCTTATCCTCCTCATCCTCACTGCATGATTATCTTCCTCATCCTCACTGCATGCTTATCTTCCTCATCCTCACTGCATGCTTATCCTCATCATCCTCACTGCAAGCTTATCTTCCTCATCCTCACTGCATGCTTATCTTCCTCATCCTCACTGCATGCTTATCTTCCTCATCCTCACTGCATGCTTATCCTCATCATCCTCACTGCATGCTTATCTTCCTCATCCTCACTGCATGCTTATCTTCATCATCCTCACTGCATGCTTATCCTCCTCATCCTCACTGCATCCTTATCTTTACTGATCAACACCTCATCAAAACACACAATTCATCAAAGTTACGAGCAGTTGGAGGAATAATGAGAGCAGGAGACCGTCAAGCTTCTGCCTTTCAACAGTAGATCAGGTTCCTCAGATCCACTGTCCTGAAGTTCAGCTCAAACATGATCACACTCACTCACCTGACATTATCTAGTAACTCTGAAGCCCTTGACTAGCTTGTTCAGTGTGTTAGATTAGGGTTAGCAGGGCAGTGGGTTTGAGGAACTGCTGTAGTCGGTACTCTACTGGAGACTTGAAGTTGTGAGATCCAGAAAGTTGTGTTCTGTGTCCTGAACATTTCAGCAACAGACAGCAAACAGAATCAATTAATCATTAACAATGTTTCCATCCAAAGTTTAACTGGAATATGGCATAAAACATATGTGAATAAAGCAGTTTCCATCATCTGTGTTCAAGAATACAAAATCTTCACTTCCTGGGAAACTGGCCTAAAATATCAGTAATGCAATCGTGCTCTTTTTCCCTCCATCATAAATGAGTGTGTCTCGAGCGTCAGGCGAAACACAGTAAACGCTGTCATGTTCTCTAGCGTTCGGATGCTGGTGTTCGGGAACACGCTCGTGTGAGGCGCTTCTGGAGGGAATTAAACCAAACCATTCTGATCACACACTGTGACGCCATTGGTCCACTGGTCACTCTAGTTATCCAATCACAGCTGACGCTGAGGCACATCGAGGGATTTATTCTGTAAATGTGTTTCCATCGTAGTTTATGTGCAAGTCTTCTAATCAGATACAAAATAGTTCACCTCAATTGAGTTATTATGTGCATCTTGGTGTTCCATCCAGTGTTTTTCAGCGATATTCCACAATTCAGACTTTTTCTTTTAAAAGTGAGACATGAAAACATCTTTCAGGCCACAGTTTGATCCAAACAGATATTCAAAATGTTAAACCAATGTTGGATTGTACTGAGAATGTCACAACAAATATAAACTGTAAAAGCGATCACAGGCAATGTGACATTGTTTTACTGTACAGTGTGTCTGTCTTTATAAAGAGTGAATATTTCATATCCGTTACCCGTCGTCAGATGATCAATATCAGATGATTCTTCCTCTAGTGTGAGCGCATAGAATAGTACAATATAACATCAAATAAACAATCATGAACTCAAGTCAAAGACAGAACTCTACATTAGTCTGATGCTACTGAATCTAAAACAGAAATGCCATGTATTCACATCAGCACTGAACTGCATTGTGGGAGTTATTTCCATCCATCAATATTCAGCTCTTTTCAGACAAACCTGAGAACAGTCGCAGTGAAGAGAAGAGGACAATTCTCCCTTACAAACTTCAAAAATGGAGACGTCTGTTTTGCAGCAGTACAGAAATTGTTTTATTTTTTTTTTATTTTATATACGGATGGCCTTTAAAAGTTTTAGACAGAAAAGTTTTACATGAGATTAAGGGGGAAATTAATTCCTTTCTCCTTGATGTTGTTTGAGTCTCTCCTGTTTTCTGTCTATCGGGCACTTCTGAAGAATTGGCACCTCAGTCAACATGAGTTGTGTGTGTGTGTGTGTGTGTGTGTGTATCAGATCCGTGTGAGCTGGTGCCACAGACTCGAGGGGAGAATACTCTCCACCTTCTCCATGATGAAGTTCAGCGGGGCGAACAGCGTGCTCAGAAACTGAGGGAGAAACAGACAGAAGCCAGTCAAACTGCTCTCCAAATCACAGCATTCAGTCAATATGAGGAAAGCATTCAGAAAACACAAAGCACTTCAGCTTCAGGTGATCTGACCGATACTGATATCCGATTATTCTGCCAATAGTCGCACTATAATATTACAGTTAAAATAAACAACAGAGCCCAGACTATTATATTCAACTATTTATTTTCACATATAATAATGACACTCAAGTCATATACAAACATTTCAATTGCACATAAAGGTCGTTTTCATAAAACTCAACCGCTCTATTCATGTGGATTTATTTTATCATCTCTTTATGAACGTTATGAAGCGTCAGAGTTTTGGATGAAGAGACTTTCAATGAAGGGACAGAAATCTCTCAGAATTCGTTCAAAATATCAGTAACGCTTTGCTTTAAAGCCTTTATTTGTATAATGCATAAAGTATTTTTAATGCATTTATTGTAATCACATGTTACCTCTTCAGAAAGTCTAATGCATTAAAACACGGAACAAGGAATCTGCAAATATTATAATGCATTTTAACTTTGGTTACCATTATTTATGAAAAGATATAATGCATTATAATGCACATTGTGAATGCCTTTATGATGCATTTAAGCAAAGTGTTAGCAAAAAATGTGCTTTCTGAAGATGAACGAAACTCTTCTGTGTTTGACTGATGTGAGGGAGAGTAACTGATGACAGAATGATGAATGCTGGGTAAGCTCTCTCTTTAATGGTGTGTGTGTGTGTGATACTCACGGCTTTAGCGAACACTCCCATGAGCTCCGGGAACTGATGCGTGAGCAGCGCTAGCATCGCTGTGAAGGAGCAGAGACCCGCCGTGAACAGGATGAAGAACGGCAGCTCTTTCTTGGGATACACTGACACCTCGTGGAACACTGCTTACACACACACACAAACACGGACACACACGCACACAAACATACACACAAACACACACGCGCACACACACAAGCACACACTCAGGGTTAACTACTAATGCAACATCAGTCAATAAACACATGACTTAAAGGCACTGACGCACGTTCATCGCTCACACATGAGACAGAGCTGAGCCTGAACGACTGATTCAGTCACACAGCGGACGGGCTTATCCAACGCTTATCAAACGCTTATCAAACGCTTATCCAACGCTTATCCAACGCTTATCCAACGCTTATCCAACGCTTATTATCAAACGCTTCTGCTCTTTAAGGTGTTTTTGGAGATTGACAGCTGTGTTCGCTATGGCAATAACAGCATACGCATTTAACTAGTGTTCATTTCATTAATGAAAACTTCAACGAAAAAAGTTGATTGAAGGCCTTTTCCCCATGACTAAGAGAAAGACGACAACATTAAACAGTAACTCTGACTAGATCAACAGGATCTTACAGTCGGTCTGTGTTGCTCCTGACTGAATCTGTCATCCAAACATGAGCTCGACATCATTACTGGAGAATAAATGCACTCACGCAACCTCTGTGAGACCATACAGTCTTTTTGCTGTTGTTTCAATAGAAAACATTAACTTAAGTTTTGGCTTTTGAGTCAAATAAAGCATGTGTTTGACTCCACGTTCTCTTGATTTGTTCTGACAGGAGAAAGACAACAATCATTCACAGTAATCATGATTATGATTGAGCAAAATCATTGAGATTATCAGT
>CM040798.1:680676-720676 GCA_022829025.1 Squalius cephalus
CATTAGAGTTATTACAGCCAAACACACCAGAGAACCTGCACACACACATCAGATTTATTACAGCTAAACACACCAGAGAACCTGCACACACACATCAGAGTTATTACAGCCAAACACACCAGAGAACCTGCACACACACATCAGAGTTATTACAGCCAAACACACCAGAGAACCTGCACACACACATCAGAGTTATTACAGCTAAACACACCAGAGAACCTGCACACACACACATTAGAGTTATTACAGCCAAACACACCAGAGAACTTGCACACACACACATCAGAGTTATTACAGCCAAACACACCAGAGAACCTGCACACACACATCAGAGTTATTAAAGCCAAACACACCAGAGAACCTGCACACACACATTAGAGTTATTACAGCCAAACACACCAGAGAACCTGCACACACACATTAGAGTTATTACAGCCAAACACACCAGAGAAGCTGCACACACACATCAGAGTTATTACAGCCAAACACACCAGAGAACCTGCACACACACATCAGAGTTATTACAGCCAAACACACCAGAGAACCTGCACACACACATCAGAGTTATTACAGCCAAACAAACCAGAGAACCTGCACACACACATCAGAGTTATTACAGCCAAACACACCAGAGAACCTGCACACACACATCAGAGTTATTACAGCTAAACACACCAGAGAACCTGCACACACACATTAGAGTTATTACAGCCAAACACACCAGAGAACCTGCACACACACATCAGAGTTATTACAGCCAAACACACCAGAGAACCTGCACATAGGGCTGTTGCGGTGAAGGATTTTCCCTTGCGGTAATTTTGAGTGGCTCAATAGCGCGATATGCGGTTTTACCGCATTTATTAATTTATTTTGATTTATTTATATTTATTTGTTGCTATATAAATAAGTGTCACGATGTGGTCAGCATGCACAAAAACGAGTACATTTTCAGTAACCAATAAACCGAATCTAAACAGCGTCTCTCCGCATTGAAAGCCTGTCACTCAGTGCGCAGTTGTTACGGCAACGGACTGTCTTTGAGTGAGTCATAAAACCATTCATTCAACAGCACGTTCAAAAACGCTGATTGATTCATTAAAAGATAGTAATGAAACAAGGTTAATTATTTTTAACTTTGAGCTCCACTTTTCAAGGCTCAGCTAACCAGCAATGCGTGACTCACTGAGTTTTGTTTCCCGCGAGTTCCTCGCGCTGTGGATGCTGACCAGCGCTGTCGCTGATGCCATTCATGGTAAATACCCTTTATTTTAAACATTAAAAGGATGACAGGACAAATATTTAACTTTCCTTGGACACGGCAACCTTTTCACGAATATGACTTGACCTCAAAAACAGACGCAGGTAATCGCACGTGCTCAGTCGATCACTCTCTTCACTGTCTGTTTAGGCAAGTGCAAATCCACGAAGCCTCTGTACAAATCACCATGATAAAATCATGATCGCCACGTCTTATTATCATTATTAACTTATTTAACATTTAAACATTCAATACACATGCACGAAGTTCAAAACAAGAAGGGTATAGCCTTATGAAAAAAGAAAACACGCGAATATCGCGGTTGCTGCGGTTACTTGAATTCCTCTGCGGTTGGCTTGTCAGTAGCGCACTACTGCGATATTGCGGTTATCGCGACAGCCCTACCTGCACACACACATCAGAGTTATTACAGCCAAACACACCAGAGAACCTGCACACACACATCAGAGTTATTACAGCTAAACACACCAGAGAACCTGCACACACACATCAGAGTTAGTACAGCCAAACACACCAGAGAACCTGCACACACACACATCAGAGTTATTACAGCCAAACACACCAGAGAACCTGCACACACACATTAGAGTTATTACAGCCAAACACACCAGAGAACCTGCACACACACATTAGAGTTATTACAGCCAAACACACCAGAGAACCTGCACACACACACATCAGAGTTATTACAGCCAAACACACCAGAGAACCTGCACACACACATTAGAGTTATTACAGCCAAACACACCAGAGAACCTGCACACACACATTAGAGTTATTACAGCTAAACACACCAGAGAACCTGCACACACACATTAGAGTTATTACAGCCAAACACACCAGAGAACCTGCACACACACATCAGAGTTATTACAGCCAAACACACCAGAGAACCTGCACACACACATTAGAGTTATTACAGCCAAACACACCAGAGAACCTGCACACACACATCAGAGTTATTACAGCCAAACACACCAGAGAACCTGTACACACACATTAGAGTTATTACAGCCAAACACACCAGAGAACCTGCACACACACATCAGAGTTATTACAGCCAAACACACCAGAGAACCTGCACACACACATCAGAGTTATTACAGCCAAACACACCAGAGAACCTGCACAAACACACATCAGAGTTATTACAGCCAAACACACCAGAGAACCTGCACACACACACACATCAGAGTTATTACAGCCAAACACACCAGAGAACCTGTACACACACATCAAACACACCAGAGAACCTGCACACACACATCAGAGTTAGTACAGCCAAACACACAAGAGAACCTGCACACACACATCAGAGTTAGTACAGCCAAACACACCAGAGAACCTGCACACACACATTAGAGTTATTACAGCCAAACACACCAGAGAACCTGCACACACACATTAGAGTTATTACAGCCAAACACACCAGAGAACCTGCACACACACACACACACACAGAGTTATTACAGCCAAACACACCAGAGAACCTGCACACACACATTAGAGTTATTACAGCTAAACACACCAGAGAACCTGCACACACACATCAGAGTTAGTACAGCCAAACATACCAGAGAACCTGCACACACACATCAGAGTTATTACAGCCAAACACACCAGAGAACCTGCACACACACATCAGAGTTAGTACAGCCAAACACACCAGAGAACCTGCACACACACATCAGAGTTATTACAGCCAAACACACCAGAGAACCTGCACACACACATTAGAGTTATTACAGCCAAACACACCAGAGAACCTGCACACACACATCAGAGTTATTACAGCCAAACACACCAGAGAACCTGTACACACACATCAAACACACCAGAGAACCTGCACACACACATCAGAGTTAGTACAGCCAAACACACAAGAGAACCTGCACACACACATCAGAGTTAGTACAGCCAAACACACCAGAGAACCTGCACACACACATCAGAGTTATTACAGCCAAACACACCAGAGAACCTGCACACACACATCAGAGTTATTACAGCCAAACACACCAGAGAACCTGCACACACACATTAGAGTTATTACAGCCAAACACACCAGAGAACCTGCACACACACATCAGAGTTATTACAGCTAAACACACCAGAGAACCTGCACACACACATTAGAGTTATTACAGCCAAACACACCAGAGAACCTGCACACACACATCAGAGTTATTACAGCCAAACACACCAGAGAACCTGCACACACACATCAGAGTTATTACAGCTAAACACACCAGAGAACCTGCACACACACATCAGAGTTATTACAGCCAAACACACCAGAGAACCTGCACACACACATCAGAGTTATTACAGCTAAACACACCAGAGAACCTGCACACACACATCAGAGTTATTACAGCCAAACACACCAGAGAACCTGCACACACACATTAGAGTTATTACAGCCAAACACACCAGAGAACCTGCACACACACATTAGAGTTATTACAGCCAAACACACCAGAGAACCTGCACACACACACATCAGAGTTATTACAGCCAAACACACCAGAGAACCTGCACACACACATTAGAGTTATTACAGCCAAACACACCAGAGAACCTGCACACACACATTAGTTATTACAGCCAAACACACCAGAGAACCTGTACACACACATTAGAGTTATTACAGCCAAACACACCAGAGAACCTGTACACACACATTAGAGTTATTACAGCCAAACACACCAGAGAACCTGCACACACACATTAGAGTTATTACAGCCAAACACACCAGAGAACCTGCACACACACATTAGTTATTACAGCCAAACACACCAGAGAACCTGTACACACACATTAGAGTTATTACAGCCAAACACACCAGAGAACCTGTACACACACATTAGAGTTATTACAGCCAAACACACCAGAGAACCTGCACACACACACATCAGAGTTATTACAGCCCAACACACCAGAGAACCTGCACACACACACATCAGAGTTATTACAGCCAAACACACCAGAGAACCTGCACACACACATTAGAGTTATTACAGCTAAACACACCAGAGAACCTGCACACACACATCAGTGTTATTACAGCCAAACACACCAGAGAACCTGCACACACACATCAGAGTTATTACAGCCAAACACACCAGAGAACCTGCACACACACATCAGAGTTATTACAGCCAAACACACCAGAGAACCTGCACACACACATCAGAGTTATTACAGCCAAACACACCAGAGAACCTGTACACACACATCAGTTATTACAGCCAAACACACCAGAGAACCTGCACACACACATCGGAGTTATTACAGCCAAACACACCAGAGAACCTGCACACACACATCAGTGTTATTACAGCCAAACACACCAGAGAACCTGCACACACACATCAGAGTTATTACAGCCAAACACACCAGAGAACCTGCACACACACATCAGAGTTATTACAGCCAAACACACCAGAGAACCTGCACACACACATCAGAGTTATTACAGCCAAACACACCAGAGAACCTGCACACACACATCAGAGTTATTACAGCCAAACACACCAGAGAACCTGCACACACACATCAGAGTTATTACAGCCAAACACACCAGAGAACCTGCACACACACATCAGTGTTATTACAGCCAAACACACCAGAGAACCTGCACACACACATCAGAGTTATTACAGCCAAACACACCAGAGAACCTGCACACACACATCAGAGTTATTACAGCCAAACACACCAGAGAACCTGTACACACACATCAGAGTTATTACAGCCAAACACACCAGAGAACCTGCACACACACATCAGTGTTATTACAGCCAAACACACCAGAGAACCTGCACACACACACATCAGAGTTATTACAGCCAAACACACCAGAGAACCTGCACACACACATCAGAGTTATTACAGCCAAACACACCAGAGAACCTGCACACACACATTAGAGTTATTACAGCCAAACACACCAGAGAACCTGCACACACACATCAGTGTTATTACAGCCAAACACACCAGAGAACCTGCACACACACATCAGAGTTATTACAGCCAAACACACCAGAGAACCTGCACACACACATCAGAGTTATTACAGCCAAACACACCAGAGAACCTGCACACACACATCAGAGTTATTACAGCCAAACACACCAGAGAACCTGCACACACACATCAGTGTTATTACAGCCAAACACACCAGAGAACCTGCACACACACATCAGTGTTATTACAGCCAAACACACCAGAGAACCTGCACACACACATCAGTGTTATTACAGCCAAACACACCAGAGAACCTGCACACACACATCAGTTATTACAGCCAAATACACCAGAGAACCTGCACACACACATCAGTGTTATTACAGCCAAACACACCAGAGAACCTGCACACACACATCAGAGTTATTACAGCCAAACACACCAGAGAACCTGCACACACACATCAGAGTTATTACAGCCAAACACACCAGAGAACCTGCACACACACATCAGAGTTATTACAGCTAAACACACCAGAGAACCTGCACACACACATCAGTGTTATTACAGCCAAACACACCAGAGAACCTGCACACACACATCAGAGTTATTACAGCCAAACACACCAGAGAACCTGCACACACACATTAGAGTTATTACAGCCAAACACACCAGAGAACCTGCACACACACATCAGAGTTATTACAGCCAAACACACCAGAGAACCTGCACACACACATCAGAGTTATTACAGCCAAACACACCAGAGAACCTGCACACACACATCAGAGTTATTACAGCCAAACACACCAGAGAACCTGCACACACACATCAGAGTTATTACAGCCAAACACACCAGAGAACCTGCACACACACATCAGAGTTATTACAGCCAAACACACCAGAGAACCTGCACACACACATCAGTGTTATTACAGCCAAACACACCAGAGAACCTGCACACACACATCAGAGTTATTACAGCCAAACACACCAGAGAACCTGCACACACACATCAGAGTTATTACAGCCAAACACACCAGAGAACCTGTACACACACATCAGAGTTATTACAGCCAAACACACCAGAGAACCTGCACACACACATCAGTGTTATTACAGCCAAACACACCAGAGAACCTGCACACACACACATCAGAGTTATTACAGCCAAACACACCAGAGAACCTGCACACACACATCAGAGTTATTACAGCCAAACACACCAGAGAACCTGCACACACACATTAGAGTTATTACAGCCAAACACACCAGAGAACCTGCACACACACATCAGTGTTATTACAGCCAAACACACCAGAGAACCTGCACACACACATCAGAGTTATTACAGCCAAACACACCAGAGAACCTGCACACACACATCAGAGTTATTACAGCCAAACACACCAGAGAACCTGCACACACACATCAGAGTTATTACAGCCAAACACACCAGAGAACCTGCACACACACATCAGTGTTATTACAGCCAAACACACCAGAGAACCTGCACACACACATCAGAGTTATTACAGCCAAACACACCAGAGAACCTGCACACACACATCAGAGTTATTACAGCCAAACACACCAGAGAACCTGTACACACACATCAGAGTTATTACAGCCAAACACACCAGAGAACCTGCACACACACATCAGTGTTATTACAGCCAAACACACCAGAGAACCTGCACACACACACATCAGAGTTATTACAGCCAAACACACCAGAGAACCTGCACACACACATCAGAGTTATTACAGCCAAACAAACCAGAGAACCTGCACACACACATCAGAGTTATTACAGCCAAACACACCAGAGAACCTGCACACACACATCAGAGTTATTACAGCTAAACACACCAGAGAACCTGCACACACACATTAGAGTTATTACAGCCAAACACACCAGAGAACCTGCACACACACATCAGAGTTATTACAGCCAAACACACCAGAGAACCTGCACACACACATCAGAGTTATTACAGCCAAACACACCAGAGAACCTGCACACACACATCAGAGTTATTACAGCTAAACACACCAGAGAACCTGCACACACACATCAGAGTTAGTACAGCCAAACACACCAGAGAACCTGCACACACACACATCAGAGTTATTACAGCCAAACACACCAGAGAACCTGCACACACACATTAGAGTTATTACAGCCAAACACACCAGAGAACCTGCACACACACATTAGAGTTATTACAGCCAAACACACCAGAGAACCTGCACACACACACATCAGAGTTATTACAGCCAAACACACCAGAGAACCTGCACACACACATTAGAGTTATTACAGCCAAACACACCAGAGAACCTGCACACACACATTAGAGTTATTACAGCTAAACACACCAGAGAACCTGCACACACACATTAGAGTTATTACAGCCAAACACACCAGAGAACCTGCACACACACATCAGAGTTATTACAGCCAAACACACCAGAGAACCTGCACACACACATTAGAGTTATTACAGCCAAACACACCAGAGAACCTGCACACACACATCAGAGTTATTACAGCCAAACACACCAGAGAACCTGCACACACACATTAGAGTTATTACAGCCAAACACACCAGAGAACCTGCACACACACATCAGAGTTATTACAGCCAAACACACCAGAGAACCTGCACACACACATCAGTGTTATTACAGCCAAACACACCAGAGAACCTGCGCACACACACACACACACACACACACACACACACACACACACACACACACACACACACACACACACACATCAGAGTTATTACAGCCAAACACACCAGAGAACCTGCACACACACATTAGAGTTATTACAGCCAAACACACCAGAGAACCTGCACACACACATCAGAGTTATTACAGCCAAACACACCAGAGAACCTGCACACACACATCAGAGTTATTACAGCCAAACACACCAGAGAACCTGCACACACACACATCAGAGTTATTACAGCCAAACACACCAGAGAACCTGCACACACACACACATCAGAGTTATTACAGCCAAACACACCAGAGAACCTGTACACACACATCAAACACACCAGAGAACCTGCACACACACATCAGAGTTAGTACAGCCAAACACACAAGAGAACCTGCACACACACATCAGAGTTAGTACAGCCAAACACACCAGAGAACCTGCACACACACATTAGAGTTATTACAGCCAAACACACCAGAGAACCTGCACACACACATTAGAGTTATTACAGCCAAACACACCAGAGAACCTGCACACACACACACACACAGAGTTATTACAGCCAAACACACCAGAGAACCTGCACACACACATTAGAGTTATTACAGCTAAACACACCAGAGAACCTGCACACACACATCAGAGTTAGTACAGCCAAACATACCAGAGAACCTGCACACACACATCAGAGTTATTACAGCCAAACACACCAGAGAACCTGCACACACACATCAGAGTTAGTACAGCCAAACACACCAGAGAACCTGCACACACACATCAGAGTTATTACAGCCAAACACACCAGAGAACCTGCACACACACATTAGAGTTATTACAGCCAAACACACCAGAGAACCTGCACACACACATCAGAGTTATTACAGCCAAACACACCAGAGAACCTGTACACACACATCAAACACACCAGAGAACCTGCACACACACATCAGAGTTAGTACAGCCAAACACACAAGAGAACCTGCACACACACATCAGAGTTAGTACAGCCAAACACACCAGAGAACCTGCACACACACATCAGAGTTATTACAGCCAAACACACCAGAGAACCTGCACACACACATCAGAGTTATTACAGCCAAACACACCAGAGAACCTGCACACACACATTAGAGTTATTACAGCCAAACACACCAGAGAACCTGCACACACACATCAGAGTTATTACAGCTAAACACACCAGAGAACCTGCACACACACATTAGAGTTATTACAGCCAAACACACCAGAGAACCTGCACACACACATCAGAGTTATTACAGCCAAACACACCAGAGAACCTGCACACACACATCAGAGTTATTACAGCTAAACACACCAGAGAACCTGCACACACACATCAGAGTTATTACAGCCAAACACACCAGAGAACCTGCACACACACATCAGAGTTATTACAGCTAAACACACCAGAGAACCTGCACACACACATCAGAGTTATTACAGCCAAACACACCAGAGAACCTGCACACACACATTAGAGTTATTACAGCCAAACACACCAGAGAACCTGCACACACACATTAGAGTTATTACAGCCAAACACACCAGAGAACCTGCACACACACACATCAGAGTTATTACAGCCAAACACACCAGAGAACCTGCACACACACATTAGAGTTATTACAGCCAAACACACCAGAGAACCTGCACACACACATTAGTTATTACAGCCAAACACACCAGAGAACCTGTACACACACATTAGAGTTATTACAGCCAAACACACCAGAGAACCTGTACACACACATTAGAGTTATTACAGCCAAACACACCAGAGAACCTGCACACACACATTAGAGTTATTACAGCCAAACACACCAGAGAACCTGCACACACACATTAGTTATTACAGCCAAACACACCAGAGAACCTGTACACACACATTAGAGTTATTACAGCCAAACACACCAGAGAACCTGTACACACACATTAGAGTTATTACAGCCAAACACACCAGAGAACCTGCACACACACACATCAGAGTTATTACAGCCCAACACACCAGAGAACCTGCACACACACACATCAGAGTTATTACAGCCAAACACACCAGAGAACCTGCACACACACATTAGAGTTATTACAGCTAAACACACCAGAGAACCTGCACACACACATCAGTGTTATTACAGCCAAACACACCAGAGAACCTGCACACACACATCAGAGTTATTACAGCCAAACACACCAGAGAACCTGCACACACACATCAGAGTTATTACAGCCAAACACACCAGAGAACCTGCACACACACATCAGAGTTATTACAGCCAAACACACCAGAGAACCTGTACACACACATCAGTTATTACAGCCAAACACACCAGAGAACCTGCACACACACATCGGAGTTATTACAGCCAAACACACCAGAGAACCTGCACACACACATCAGTGTTATTACAGCCAAACACACCAGAGAACCTGCACACACACATCAGAGTTATTACAGCCAAACACACCAGAGAACCTGCACACACACATCAGAGTTATTACAGCCAAACACACCAGAGAACCTGCACACACACATCAGAGTTATTACAGCCAAACACACCAGAGAACCTGCACACACACATCAGAGTTATTACAGCCAAACACACCAGAGAACCTGCACACACACATCAGAGTTATTACAGCCAAACACACCAGAGAACCTGCACACACACATCAGTGTTATTACAGCCAAACACACCAGAGAACCTGTACACACACATCAGAGTTATTACAGCTAAACACACCAGAGAACCTGCACACACACATTAGAGTTATTACAGCCAAACACACCAGAGAACCTGCACACACACATCAGAGTTATTACAGCCAAACACACCAGAGAACCTGCACACACACATCAGAGTTATTACAGCCAAACACACCAGAGAACCTGCACACACACATCAGTGTTATTACAGCCAAACACACCAGAGAACCTGTACACACACATCAGAGTTATTACAGCTAAACACACCAGAGAACCTGCACACACACATTAGAGTTATTACAGCCAAACACACCAGAGAACCTGCACACACACATCAGTGTTATTACAGCCAAACACACCAGAGAACCTGCACACACACATCAGAGTTATTACAGCCAAACACACCAGAGAACCTGCACACACACATCAGAGTTATTACAGCCAAACACACCAGAGAACCTGTACACACACATCAGAGTTATTACAGCCAAACACACCAGAGAACCTGCACACACACACACATCAGAGTTATTACAGCCAAACACACCAGAGAACCTGCACACACACATCAGAGTTATTACAGCCAAACACACCAGAGAACCTGTACACACACATCAGAGTTATTACAGCCAAACACACCAGAGAACCTGCACACACACATCAGAGTTATTACAGCCAAACACACCAGAGAACCTGCACACACACATCAGTGTTATTACAGCCAAACACACCAGAGAACCTGCACACACACACATCAGAGTTATTACAGCCAAACACACCAGAGAACCTGCACACACACATCAGAGTTATTACAGCCAAACACACCAGAGAACCTGCACACACACATTAGAGTTATTACAGCCAAACACACCAGAGAACCTGCACACACACATCAGTGTTATTACAGCCAAACACACCAGAGAACCTGCACACACACATCAGAGTTATTACAGCCAAACACACCAGAGAACCTGCACACACACATCAGAGTTATTACAGCCAAACACACCAGAGAACCTGCACACACACATCAGAGTTATTACAGCCAAACACACCAGAGAACCTGCACACACACATCAGTGTTATTACAGCCAAACACACCAGAGAACCTGCACACACACATCAGTGTTATTACAGCCAAACACACCAGAGAACCTGCACACACACATCAGTGTTATTACAGCCAAACACACCAGAGAACCTGCACACACACATCAGTTATTACAGCCAAATACACCAGAGAACCTGCACACACACATCAGTGTTATTACAGCCAAACACACCAGAGAACCTGCACACACACATCAGAGTTATTACAGCCAAACACACCAGAGAACCTGCACACACACATCAGAGTTATTACAGCCAAACACACCAGAGAACCTGCACACACACATCAGAGTTATTACAGCTAAACACACCAGAGAACCTGCACACACACATCAGTGTTATTACAGCCAAACACACCAGAGAACCTGCACACACACATCAGAGTTATTACAGCCAAACACACCAGAGAACCTGCACACACACATTAGAGTTATTACAGCCAAACACACCAGAGAACCTGCACACACACATCAGAGTTATTACAGCCAAACACACCAGAGAACCTGCACACACACATCAGAGTTATTACAGCCAAACACACCAGAGAACCTGCACACACACATCAGAGTTATTACAGCCAAACACACCAGAGAACCTGCACACACACATCAGAGTTATTACAGCCAAACACACCAGAGAACCTGCACACACACATCAGAGTTATTACAGCCAAACACACCAGAGAACCTGCACACACACATCAGTGTTATTACAGCCAAACACACCAGAGAACCTGCACACACACATCAGAGTTATTACAGCCAAACACACCAGAGAACCTGCACACACACATCAGAGTTATTACAGCCAAACACACCAGAGAACCTGTACACACACATCAGAGTTATTACAGCCAAACACACCAGAGAACCTGCACACACACATCAGTGTTATTACAGCCAAACACACCAGAGAACCTGCACACACACACATCAGAGTTATTACAGCCAAACACACCAGAGAACCTGCACACACACATCAGAGTTATTACAGCCAAACACACCAGAGAACCTGCACACACACATTAGAGTTATTACAGCCAAACACACCAGAGAACCTGCACACACACATCAGTGTTATTACAGCCAAACACACCAGAGAACCTGCACACACACATCAGAGTTATTACAGCCAAACACACCAGAGAACCTGCACACACACATCAGTTATTACAGCCAAACACACCAGAGAACCTGCACACACACATCAGAGTTATTACAGCCAAACACACCAGAGAACCTGCACACACACATCAGTGTTATTACAGCCAAACACACCAGAGAACCTGCACACACACATCAGTGTTATTACAGCCAAACACACCAGAGAACCTGCACACACACATCAGTGTTATTACAGCCAAACACACCAGAGAACCTGCACACACACATCAGAGTTATTACAGCCAAATACACCAGAGAACCTGCACACACACATCAGTGTTATTACAGCCAAACACACCAGAGAACCTGCACACACACATCAGAGTTATTACAGCCAAACACACCAGAGAACCTGCACACACACATCAGAGTTATTACAGCCAAACACACCAGAGAACCTGCACACACACATCAGAGTTATTACAGCCAAACACACCAGAGAACCTGCACACACACATCAGAGTTATTACAGCTAAACACACCAGAGAACCTGCACACACACATCAGAGTTATTACAGCCAAACACACCAGAGAACCTGCACACACACACATCAGTGTTATTACAGCCAAACACACCAGAGAACCTGCACACACACATCAGAGTTATTACAGCCAAACACACCAGAGAACCTGCACACACACATTAGAGTTATTACAGCCAAACACACCAGAGAACCTGCACACACACATCAGAGTTATTACAGCCAAACACACCAGAGAACCTGCACACACACATCAGTGTTATTACAGCCAAACACACCAGAGAACCTGCGCACACACACACACACACACACACACACACACACACACACACACACACACACACATCAGAGTTATTACAGCCAAACACACCAGAGAACCTGCACACACACATTAGAGTTATTACAGCCAAACACACCAGAGAACCTGCACACACACATTAGAGTTATTACAGCCAAACACACCAGAGAACCTGTACACACACATCAGAGTTATTACAGCTAAACACACCAGAGAACCTGCACACACACATTAGAGTTATTACAGCCAAACACACCAGAGAACCTGCACACACACATTAGAGTTATTACAGCCAAACACACCAGAGAACCTGCACACACACATTAGAGTTATTACAGCCAAACACACCAGAGAACCTGCACACACACATTAGAGTTATTACAGCCAAACACACCAGAGAACCTGCACACACACATTAGAGTTATTACAGCCAAACACACCAGAGAACCTGTACACACACATCAGAGTTATTACAGCCAAACACACCAGAGAACCTGTACACACACATTAGAGTTATTACAGCCAAACACACCAGAGAACCTGCACACACACATTAGAGTTATTACAGCCAAACACACCAGAGAACCTGTACACACACATTTGAGTTTTTACAGCTAAACACACCAGAGAACCTGCACACACACATCAGAGTTATTACAGCCAAACACACCAGAGAACCTGTACACACACATCAGAGTTATTACAGCTAAACACACCAGAGAACCTGCACACACACATTAGAGTTATTACAGCCAAACACACCAGAGAACCTGCACACACACATCAGTGTTATTACAGCCAAACACACCAGAGAACCTGTACACACACATCAGAGTTATTACAGCTAAACACACCAGAGAACCTGCACACACACATTAGAGTTATTACAGCCAAACACACCAGAGAACCTGCACACACACATTAGAGTTATTACAGCCAAACACACCAGAGAACCTGCACACACACATCAGAGTTATTACAGCCAAACACACCAGAGAACCTGTACACACACATCAGAGTTATTACAGCTAAACACACCAGAGAACCTGCACACACACATTAGAGTTATTACAGCCAAACACACCAGAGAACCTGTACACACACATCAGAGTTATTACAGCCAAACACACCAGAGAACCTGTACACACACATCAGTTATTACAGCCAAACACACCAGAGAACCTGCACACACACATCAGAGTTATTACAGCCAAACACACCAGAGAACCTGTACACACACATCAGAGTTATTACAGCCAAACACACCAGAGAACCTGTACACACACATCAGTTATTACAGCCAAACACACCAGAGAACCTGCACACACACATCAGAGTTATTACAGCCAAACACACCAGAGAACCTGTACACACACATCAGAGTTATTACAGCCAAACACACCAGAGAACCTGTACACACACATCAGTTATTACAGCCAAACACACCAGAGAACCTGCACACACACATCAGAGTTATTACAGCCAAACACACCAGAGAACCTGCACACACACATCAGAGTTATTACAGCCAAACACACCAGAGAACCTGTACACACACATCAGTTATTACAGCCAAACACACCAGAGAACCTGCACACACACATTAGAGTTATTACAGCCAAACACACCAGAGAACCTGTACACACACATCAGAGTTATTACAGCTAAACACACCAGAGAACCTGCACACACACATTAGAGTTATTACAGCCAAACACACCAGAGAACCTGCACACACACATCAGAGTTATTACAGCCAAACACACCAGAGAACCTGCACACACACATTAGAGTTATTACAGCCAAACACACCAGAGAACCTGTACACACACATCAGAGTTATTACAGCTAAACACACCAGAGAACCTGCACACACACATTAGAGTTATTACAGCCAAACACACCAGAGAACCTGCACACACACATCAGTGTTATTACAGCCAAACACACCAGAGAACCTGTACACACACATCAGTTATTACAGCCAAACACACCAGAGAACCTGCACACACACATTAGAGTTATTACAGCCAAACACACCAGAGAACCTGCACACACACATCAGAGTTATTACAGCCAAACACACCAGAGAACCTGTACACACACATCAGTTATTACAGCCAAACACACCAGAGAACCTGCACACACACATTAGAGTTATTACAGCCAAACACACCAGAGAACCTGCACACACACATCAGAGTTATTACAGCCAAACACACCAGAGAACCTGTACACACACATCAGAGTTATTACAGCCAAACACACCAGAGAACCTGCACACACACATCAGAGTTATTACAGCCAAACACACCAGAGAACCTGCACACACACACATCAGAGTTATTACAGCTAAACACACCAGAGAACCTGCACACACACATTAGAGTTATTACAGCCAAACACACCAGAGAACCTGCACACACACATCAGAGTTATTACAGCCAAACACACCAGAGAACCTGCACACACACATTAGAGTTATTACAGCCAAACACACCAGAGAACCTGCACACACACACATCAGAGTTATTACAGCCAAACACACCAGAGAACCTGCACACACACATCAGAGTTATTACAGCCAAACACACCAGAGAACCTGCACACACACATCAGAGTTATTACAGCCAAACACACCAGAGAACCTGCACACACACATTAGAGTTATTACAGCCAAACACACCAGAGAACCTGTACACACACATTAGAGTTATTACAGCCAAACACACCAGAGAACCTGTACACACACATTAGAGTTATTACAGCCAAACACACCAGAGAACCTGTACACACACATTAGAGTTATTACAGCCAAACACACCAGAGAACCTGCACACACACATCAGTGTTATTACAGCCAAACACACCAGAGAACCTGTACACACACATTAGAGTTATTACAGCCAAACACACCAGAGAACCTGTACACACACATTAGAGTTATTACAGCCAAACACACCAGAGAACCTGCACACACACATCAGAGTTATTACAGCCAAACACACCAGAGAACCTGCACACACACATTAGAGTTATTACAGCCAAACACACCAGAGAACCTGTACACACACATTTGAGTTATTACAGCCAAACACACCAGAGAACCTGCACACACACATCAGTGTTATTACAGCCAAACACACCAGAGAACCTGCACACACACATCAGTGTTATTACAGCCAAACACACCAGAGAACCTGCACACACACACATCAGAGTTATTACAGCCAAACACACCAGAGAACCTGTACACACACATTTGAGTTATTACAGCCAAACACACCAGAGAACCTGCACACACACACATCAGAGTTATTACAGCTAAACACACCAGAGAACCTGTACACACACATTAGAGTTATTACAGCCAAACACACCAGAGAACCTGTACACACACATTTGAGTTATTACAGCCAAACACACCAGAGAACCTGTACACACACATTTGAGTTATTACAGCCAAACACACCAGAGAACCTGCACACACACCAGCTCTGATTAATGCTGCCTGAATCATAATCATACACTGTTTGCTCGTTGGCCAGAGGTTTCTCCCAAGGTTTTCTCTCCATTCTGTCACTGATGGAGTTTGGGTTCCTGCCACTTAATATTCAACACTATTATTGATCTGACTGTGCTGACGCTGTGTTATGAGAACTGAACTGAGCTGATGATGACATCACTGTTTTCTCAAGAACTGCTTTATAGATTAAATTAACTAATTTAATAATTGATGATCTTTACACTGAACTGACTTCAGCTGAACAGACGAAATGAATAATTTTCCTGTTTATCACTGTAAAGCTGAAACCATCTGTAATGTATAAAGCGCAATAGAAATAAAGCTGACTTGACTAATATGATTTTTTTAAAACCTGATATCAGTTTATAATGAGTATATTATTATGAGAATGATTTCCCCTTCTTTGAGTCGTTTGTAAGTTGAATGTTACCGCTTTAAACGCTTCCAGTTATTTTACCTTTACTAAACCAGTCCGTTATGCTGCTTTATATCGCAAACTGGTATTTCTTATCATATTATTTTAATTTATTAGCATAATCATAAACACAGTGGCTTGTAGCACAAATAGTTTTATCGTTTACTGCACTTTGTTATTCTTCTATAGCAGCTAATGAATCGGAGCATTGCTAAATAAGGTGGATGTGTGCAAAATTCCTGCTCAATGATATATAACTAACAGTGCAGAAACTCTGAGTGACATCTGCTGCATTCATGTGAGAAAAACCTATACTATGTAGCATTCATTTATTCTGCAATTAAACCGTTTTCAAGCCTGTCATGAATAACAGTGCAGGCGAATGCGAACTCACTTATCGGACACGGCTCTGGCCTTCAGAAGCGCCGCTGTGTAGCAGATCGTGGCAGACTTTGGCAAACTGATGTCTGTGGAAGACAACAATCATGTGATGATTGAGAAGTACATCATTATCCATAAGAGACTCAAAACATACTCCTGAGGACTCAAACACAAGGTGTGGAAAAACAGGGCGGAAAAGGGCCAAACACCGACAGTTCACATAAAAACATAAAATCATGCTTTAAATTTGAGTCAAACTTTGAATGTGCATTAATATTGAAACAATAATGAGTATATTATTATGAGAATGATTTCCCCTTCTTTGAGCCGTTTGTAAGTTGAATGTTACAGCTTTAAACGCTTCCAGTTATTTTACCTTTACAAAAAAAGTCCTTGAACATGGAAAGCAATAGAAATGTCAGAAATTAATAAGTATATTTCCCCTCACAGATCACGATCAGGACAGTCTCTCCTCTCATATCTTCATGTTTCCTCACAATATTCTCATGCAATACATGCAAAAACATCTGTAACGATGTGTGTGTGTGCGTGCGTGTGTGTTGGTCGTACCGTCGTACTTGGCGAGCACGGCCTGAACATCGGCGTAGTTCTGCAGCTCCAGAAGAGACTCCAGCAGGTTCTCATGAATATTGAACATGCTGAGTAGAGGAAACTCCTTCATTAACTGCAGGAAACACAGGAACAGCTCACATTCTCCACCACTGCAGACTGTGTGTGTTTGAGTGTGTGTGTGTGAGTGTGTGTGTGTTTAACTGAATCATGGCTCCACCTCAGTTGTGCATTATTTTCAATAAAACAGCAGACTGTCATTAATCTGAATGTTCAAGATATCAAGAACTATACATTATATAGAGAACACTCACTGAATATCACTTTCAGTTTGCTGATTCCATTATTATTGAAAATGGCGTTCATATCTTCTGTGTGGATCAGAGTGTGTGTCAAGAGTCAAAGGTCACTCACGTCTCGCATCATCTTGACGGCTTCTCGCGTGCGGCCGAGCTTTCTGGAGCACATGGCAAGTCTTCTCTTGATGTAGACTAACACGTTTGTGTCCCTTCCTACGAAACACACACACACACACACACACAAAGAATAACAAAATATAAATAAAATAAAGCAAAAATCCATGACTGTCATAAAAGAAGCTTAAAGGAGAACTCCGGTCAATTTTAATATTGAGCTCATTTTTTTGTAAATTTGGAGTGCTGTCAGTACAGAGAACAATGACAAAAATCGGTGTTGCCTACACCGTGTTATCCTCTTTTTAAAATTTGCACCCTGTTGACTTCAATGGGGCAAGTTTTAAACCTGCTTTTAGCCTCTTAACATCCTTGATGTGTCATTACAAGTGCACAGCCAATGTGAGTGATTCCTTCAGAGTGAATACGGGTGAATCTGACTGCAGTAGATGTGAAAGAGGTGTGAGGTGAGGTTAGGTGTGTGTGTGTGAGGTGAGGTTAGGTGTGTGTGTGTGAGGTGAGGTTAGGTGTGTGTTAGGTGTGTGTGTGTGAGGTGAGGTCAGGTGTGTGTGCGAGGTGAGGTCAGGTGTGTGTGTGAGAGGTGAGGTTAGGTGTGTGTGTGTGAGGTGAGGTTAGGTGTGTGTGTGAGGTGAGGTCAGGTGTGTGTGTGTGTGAGGTGAGGTTAGGTGTGTGTGTGAGGTGAGGTCAGGTGTGTGTGTGTGTGAGGTGAGGTTAGGTGTGTGTGTGTGTGAGGTGAGGTTAGGTGTGTGTTAGGTGTGTGTGTGTGTGTGAGGTGAGGTCAGGTGTGTGTGTGAGGTGAGGTTAGGTGTGTGTGTGAGGTGAGGTCAGGTGTGTGTGTGAGAGGTGAGGTTAGGTGTGTGTGTGTGAGGTGAGGTTAGGTGTGTGTGTGAGGTGAGGTCAGGTGTGTGTGTGTGTGAGGTGAGGTTAGGTGTGTGTGTGAGGTGAGGTCAGGTGTGTGTGTGTGTGAGGTGAGGTTAGGTGTGTGTGTGTGTGAGGTGAGGTTAGGTGTGTGTTAGGTGTGTGTGTGTGTGTGAGGTGAGGTCAGGTGTGTGTGTGAGGTGAGGTTAGGTGTGTGTGTGAGGTGAGGTCAGGTGTGTGTGTGTGTGTGTGAGGTGAGGTTAGGTGTGTGTGTGTGAGGTGAGGTTAGGTGTGTGTTAGGTGTGTGTGTGTGAGGTGAGGTCAGGTGTGTGTGTGAGGTGAGGTCAGGTGTGTGTGCGAGGTGAGGTCAGGTGTGTGTGTGTGAGGTGAGGTCAGGTGTGTGTGTGAGGTGAGGTTAGGTGTGTGTGTGAGGTGAGGTCAGGTGTGTGTGTGTGTGAGGTGAGGTCAGGTGTGTGTGAGGTCAGGTGTGTGTGTGTGTGAGGTGAGGTTAGGTGTGTGTGTGTGAGGTGAGGTTAGGTGTGTGTGTGTGAGGTGAGGTTAGGTGTGTGTGTGAGGTGAGGTCAGGTGTGTGTGTGTGAGGTGAGGTTAGGTGTGTGTGTGTGAGGTGAGGTTAGGTGTGTGTTAGGTGTGTGTGTGTGAGGTGAGGTCAGGTGTGTGTGTGTGTGAGGTTAGGTGTGTGTGTGAGGTGAGGTCAGGTGTGTGTATGATGTGAGGTTAGGTCAGGTGTGTGTGAGGTCAGGTGTGTGTGTGTGTGAGGTGAGGTTAGGTGTGTGTGTGTGAGGTGAGGTTAGGTGTGTGTGTGTGAGGTGAGGTTAGGTGTGTGTGTGTGAGGTGAGGTCAGGTGTGTGTGTGTGAGGTGAGGTTAGGTGTGTGTGTGTGAGGTGAGGTTAGGTGTGTGTTAGGTGTGTGTGTGTGAGGTGAGGTCAGGTGTGTGTGTGTGTGAGGTTAGGTGTGTGTGTGTGAGGTGAGGTTAGGTGTGTGTGTGTGAGGTGAGGTTAGGTGTGTGTGTGAGGTGAGGTCAGGTGTGTGTGTGTGAGGTGAGGTTAGGTGTGTGTGTGTGTGTGAGGTGAGGTTAGGTGTGTGTGTGAGGTGAGGTCAGGTGTGTGTGTGTGAGGTGAGGTTAGGTGTGTGTGTGTGAGGTGAGGTTAGGTGTGTGTGTGAGGTGAGGTCAGGTGTGTGTGTGAGGTGAGGTCAGGTGTGTGTGTGAGTTGAGGTCAGGTGTGTGCGAGGTGAGGTCAGGTGTGTGTGTGAGGTGAGGTTAGGTGTGTGTGTGAGGTGAGGTCAGGTGTGTGTGTGAGGTGAGGTTAGGTGTGTGTGTGAGGTGAGGTCAGGTGTGTGTGTGAGGTGAGGTCAGGTGTGTGTGTGAGGTGAGGTTAGGTGTGTGTGTGTGAGGTGAGGTTAGGTGTGTGTGTGAGGTGAGGTCAGGTGTGTGTGTGTGAGGTGAGGTTAGGTGTGTGTGTGTGAGGTGAGGTTAGGTGTGTGTGTGAGGTGAGGTCAGGTGTGTGTGTGAGGTGAGGTCAGGTGTGTGTATGATGTGAGGTTAGGTCAGGTGTGTGTGAGGTCAGGTGTGTGTGTGTGTGAGGTGAGGTTAGGTGTGTGTGTGTGAGGTGAGGTTAGGTGTGTGTGTGTGAGGTGAGGTTAGGTGTGTGTGTGAGGTGAGGTCAGGTGTGTGTGTGTGAGGTGAGGTTAGGTGTGTGTGTGTGAGGTGAGGTTAGGTGTGTGTTAGGTGTGTGTGTGTGAGGTGAGGTCAGGTGTGTGTGTGTGTGAGGTTAGGTGTGTGTGTGTGAGGTGAGGTTAGGTGTGTGTGTGTGAGGTGAGGTTAGGTGTGTGTGTGAGGTGAGGTCAGGTGTGTGTGTGTGAGGTGAGGTTAGGTGTGTGTGTGTGTGTGAGGTGAGGTTAGGTGTGTGTGTGAGGTGAGGTCAGGTGTGTGTGTGTGAGGTGAGGTTAGGTGTGTGTGTGTGAGGTGAGGTTAGGTGTGTGTGTGAGGTGAGGTCAGGTGTGTGTGTGAGGTGAGGTCAGGTGTGTGTGTGAGGTGAGGTCAGGTGTGTGTGTGAGTTGAGGTCAGGTGTGTGCGAGGTGAGGTCAGGTGTGTGTGTGAGGTGAGGTTAGGTGTGTGTGTGAGGTGAGGTCAGGTGTGTGTGTGAGGTGAGGTTAGGTGTGTGTGTGAGGTGAGGTCAGGTGTGTGTGTGAGGTGAGGTCAGGTGTGTGTGTGAGGTGAGGTTAGGTGTGTGTGTGTGAGGTGAGGTTAGGTGTGTGTGTGAGGTGAGGTCAGGTGTGTGTGTGTGAGGTGAGGTTAGGTGTGTGTGTGTGAGGTGAGGTTAGGTGTGTGTGTGAGGTGAGGTCAGGTGTGTGTGTGAGGTGAGGTCAGGTGTGTGTGTGAGGTGAGGTCAGGTGTGTGTGTGAGTTGAGGTCAGGTGTGTGCGAGGTGAGGTCAGGTGTGTGTGTGAGGTGAGGTTAGGTGTGTGTGTGAGGTCAGGTGTGTGTGTGTGAAGTGAGGTTAGGTGTGTGTGTGTGAGGTGAGGTTAGGTGTGTGTGTGAGGTGAGGTCAGGTGTGTGTGTGTGAGGTGAGGTTAGGTGTGTGTGTGAGGTGAGGTCAGGTGTGTGTGTGTGAGGTCAGGTGTGTGTGAAGTGAGGTTAGGTCAGGTGTGTGCGAGGTGAGGTCAGGTATGTGAGGTCAGGTGTGTGTGGTCAGGTGTGTGTGTATGAGATGAGGTCAGGTGTGTGTGTGTGTATGAGATGAGGTCAGGTGTGTGTGTGTGTGTATGAGGTGAGGTCAGGTGTGTATGATGTGAGGTTAGGTCAGGTGTGTGTGAGGTCAAGTGTGTGTGTGAGGTGTGAGGTGAGGTCAGGTGTGTGTGTGAGGTGAGGTCAGGTGTGTGCGAGGGTGAGGTCAGGTGTGTGCGAGGGTGAGGTCAGGTGTGTGTGTGAGGTGAGGTTAGGTGTGTGTGTGTGAGGTGAGGTTAGGTGTGTGTGTGAGGTGAGGTCAGGTGTGTGTGTGTGAGGTGAGGTTAGGTGTGTGTGTGTGAGGTGAGGTTAGGTGTGTGTGTGAGGTGAGGTCAGGTGTGTGTGTGAGGTGAGGTCAGGTGTGTGTGTGAGTTGAGGTCAGGTGTGTGCGAGGTGAGGTCAGGTGTGTGTGTGAGGTGAGGTTAGGTGTGTGTGTGAGGTCAGGTGTGTGTGTGAAGTGAGGTTAGGTGTGTGTGTGTGAGGTGAGGTTAGGTGTGTGTGTGAGGTGAGGTCAGGTGTGTGTGTGTGAGGTGAGGTTAGGTGTGTGTGTGAGGTGAGGTCAGGTGTGTGTGTGTGAGGTCAGGTGTGTGTGTGAAGTGAGGTTAGGTCAGGTGTGTGCGAGGTGAGGTCAGGTATGTGAGGTCAGGTGTGTGTGGTCAGGTGTGTGTGTATGAGATGAGGTCAGGTGTGTGTGTGTGTATGAGATGAGGTCAGGTGTGTGTGTGTGTGTATGAGGTGAGGTCAGGTGTGTATGATGTGAGGTTAGGTCAGGTGTGTGTGAGGTCAAGTGTGTGTGTGAGGTGTGAGGTGAGGTCAGGTGTGTGCGAGGTGAGGTCAGGTGTGTGCGAGGTGAGGTCAGGTGTGTGAGGTCAGTTGTTACTCTCTCTGCTTGTTACTCTCTCTGCTAACAGCTGTTGCTGCTGACCTTTTTGATAGAGGGTGAAGAGGGGAGCCGAGTGCTTAAGCCTCTTCCTGCCAGTACAGAGCCTCTCCACCACCAAGACTCCTGTAGTACCACCTCGGGCCACACACGGAAACTGGGTATCATACGGTCCCAGGGTAAACTACAGGGGATCTCAGAGCAGCAGTGGGCCCCAGAGACACTGTGTGGACACGCCCTGGCACCCGTCAACCACTGTCCCAGCTATGGGCAAATAGCCCCACTGCCTTGTGGTTAGTCTGTTGAGAGGGAGCACACCCTGACAGAAAAGCAATGCGCTAGAGGTGCGCAATAGGCGGGCCTTGACAGACGAAGTATCCGGCAGCCAAGATGGGGGGGGGGCGGTTGTCCTGGGACCACCTTTGCCATCGGAACTGACCTCATCATGGTGAAGATAGTGCTACTGGGGATGGCACATCTTACATATGTAAGCGCACCCTCTACCAGTACATCAGCAAGGCCTGGACTGATGAGAACATCCCGCAGCAATGGAGAGATGCAAACATTGTAATAATTTAAAAGAACAAGGGTAACCAGGCCATCTGCGGCAATAGCAGGGGCATATCACTCCTTTCTGTTGGTGGTAAGGTCATGGTGGAGGTGCTGCTTCAGTGACTTATTAACAACATCACTGAGTCAATGCTGCCAGAATCACAAAGTGGGTTTAGAAAGAACAGGAGCACGATCAACATGATCTTCACAGCCCGGCAGCTACAGGAAAAGTGCCGGGAGCAACATCAGGACATGTTTATGGCCTTTGTCGGTCTCTCCAAATCATTCGATACTGTGCAAAGAGAGCTCTTATGGGCTGTCCTCCTCAGGTTTGGCTGTCCCAATAAGTTTGTTAACATCCTCCGCCAGTTCCATGATGGGATGATGCTTGGGTGACCATAGGCGGACAAGAGTTCGAGCCCTTCTGTACTGTTTTTAGTGTACTTTATTTTTAGAGCCACTAGGTGGTGCTAGTCCATGTATGTTTTTGATGTTGTCAGAGAGAGTAACCTCTGACCTTAATTGCAGCCATTTTTACTCAGTTGATGCTGATAGTCACACGGTTAAAGCAGCTCAATCTCTTCATCATCTTTGCAATCATTTATAGAAGCTTTGTCTGTAAGTATTAATGTGTTTGCTAGAAGCTTGTTTTTCATCTTTTGTTTGGAATTAGTACCAGTAATTTTAGGATAAAATTGATATTAAGAGAGACTTTTCAGTACGATGTTTCATGCATCTTGATTATTATGTGTGTATATTATGTCCAGTTATACCTTAAGCGAACTGTTACAATTATTAATGTACAGTCTTTAGAAAATTATTTTTCCCTTTTTTCTGTATTTCAGTTTTATTCTGTCCCACTTGCATTTGAAGTGGTGGTGTTAATAAATCTATGCTTCAGTTCAACTTTCTTGTGGAAGGAGTTATCTGTCTGCCTAGTTGAAGAAGGGAAGTATGCAGACGCCTGTGCTTTTGTGGCCCATACTCCGGAGGATCTTCGAACTGTCCTTGCTGTGGCAGTGAGGGCTGACTGTCAACTCCACCAAGACAGAAAAGGTCTTCCAATGGAGTACCATTGCCGCACCCACATTACCTGCCTTCACTGTTGGAGATGAACAGTTGTCAGTAGTGCCATCTTTCAAATATCTGGGGAGCATCAGATATCTATTTCGTGTGTCTTTCATTATACGCACAACATCCCAGATGCCATAGCAAGACCGCTGGGCTCCCCGTGGATTGTTGTCAGGCTTAGGAGGCGGCACAGACGGAGGAGGGAGAGGAAGCAGAAATGGGGCCGCATGTCCGGTGTTATGCTAAGGAACACTAAGAAAACAACCATACAAGCCACCTCTACCGAGCCTGTATCTCTCCAATGCCAGATCCCTGGTGCATAAAACGGATGACTTGGAATTACAACTCGTTGGAAATCGCTATGTTCGTGATTGCTGTGTTTTGATTATAACTGAAACCTGGTTTCACCCGGGGATACCCGATGCTAGCATACAGCTAGCAGGTCGCACTCTGCTTCGCTGGGACAGGACTGAGGACTCTGGTAAGAGAAGAGGTGGGGGGCTCTGCATGTATGTGCATGAGAACTGGTGTAATAATGGGACAATTATAGATAAACACTGTTCCCCTGATCTCGAGTACATGTCTGTAAGATGCTGGGCTTTTTTTTACCGGGAGAGCTAACAACAGTGATTGCCACGGCTGTGTATATTCCACCCGCCGCCAATGTAAACACAGTGCTCTCTCTCCTGCTGAACACCATAAATGAACAACAGCAGGCCCACCCCGATGGTGTTCATATAATTGCAGGAGACTTTAATAAGGCTAACTTGAAGACTGTACTCCCGAAATTCTATCAACATGTCAAGTGTCCTACCAGAGGAGAGAACACTTTGGATCATGTTTATTCCAACATTAAGCACACGTACAGAGCCATACCCCTCCCCATCTAGGCCAGTCAGACCATCTCTCTCTCCTACTCTCCCCAGCCTACACCCCCCTCAGACGCAGTGCCAGGCCTACCATTAAGACTGTTACAACCTGGCCTGATAATGAAATTTTCAAACTACAGGATTGCTTCAGCCAGACGGATTGGGACTTATTTGAACACCAGGAGTTGGAAACATTCACAGGAACAGTACTGGACAATATCAAGTTCTGCATCGGAAATGTGACTGTGAACAAAAACAGTCGGGTTTTCCCAAACCAGAAATCCTGGATGACCAACCATGTCCGCACACTCCTCAAAGCCCGCGACACTGCCTTCAGGTCAGGCGATAGAGCTCTGTACAGGGCTGCTTGAGCCGACCTGAAACGTGGAATTAAGAAAGCCAAAACGGACCATAGGATGAGCATAGAGTCCCACCTGTCCAGCAACAATATACAGGAGGTGTGGCAGGGCATACAAGACATCACAAACTATAGAGGCTGTGATGCGACAACAGGAGATCTGAGTGCGCCGCTGGTAGAGGAGCTAAATTGCTACTTTGTTCGCTTTGAAACATCGCAACAGCAGCACTCATCTGCTCCAACCCTGCCTTCACCTTCACTCCCATCTGGTTTCTGCACTACTTTAGTACTGCCCCCATCCCCACCTGGTTTCTGCACCACTCTACTCACTGTGAGGGAGCACGATGTCAGACGGGTGCTCCTGGCAGTAAACCCCAGGAAGGCTGCCGGCCCAGATGGAGTACCTGGCAAGGTGCTCAGAGCGTGTGCCCACCAGCTCGCCCTCATCTTCTCCAGAATCTTCAACTGCTCCCTGGCTCAGGCAGTCATCCCGTCCTGCTTAAAATCAACCACAATCATTCCAGTGCCGAAGAAGTCTCCCATTACCAGCCTAAATGATTATCGTCCTGTGGCCCTCACTCCGGTAGTCATGAAGTGCCTCGAGAGACTGGTTCTTCAGCACATCAAACACTGTCTCCCCCCAGACTTCGACCCCTATCAGTTTGCATATCGTGCGAACAGATCCACAGAGGATGCCATCGCCGTAGCTCTCCAGCAGCAGCAGAGCTACGTCCGGATGCTCTTTGTGGACTACAGCTCAGCTTTCAATACAATCATTCCAGACAGTCTGATCCCTAAACTGGCCTCTCCCCTCTCACATATGCCTGGATAAAGGACTTTCTCACCAACCAGCCCCAGATGGTGAGACTTAGTCCCCACCTCTCCTCCACTTGCACGCTGAGCACTGGCTCCCCACAAGGCTGTGTGCTGAGCCCCCTCCTGTACTGTCTCTACACCCACGACTGAGGTCCTGAACTTGGCAGCCTGGTGTTCAGAGAATAACTTGGCTCTGAACACCAAGAAAACTAAGGAGATCATTGTCGACTTCAGGAAGAACAGCACCTACCTAGCCCCCCTTTACATCAACAGTGAGTGTGTGGAGAGGGTTCCGGTTTCTTGGCGTCCTCATCTCCGCTGACATCTCCTGGACAGGCAACATTACAGTGGTTATCAAGTAGGCTCAACAGCAGCTACACTTTTTGCGGGTTTTCAGGAAGTGCAACCTGGCTTCCAACCTGCCGCTGACCTTCTACCGCTCGTCCATCGAGAGCATACTGACGTACTGTATCACAGTATGGTATGGCAGCTGCACTGTGGCAGGCAGGGAGAGGCTTCAGAGAGTAGTAAAGGCAGCACAGAAGATCATCGGCTGCCCTCTCCCCTCCTTGATGGACATTTACACCTCCCGCTGCCTGTGTGTGTGAGAGGTCAGGGGTCACTCACTGTGCTGGGCCTCGTACTGGGCGCCGTGGTGCTGCAGCTGCTGACTGCGCCGGTAACAGCTCTCTCAGTAGCCGCGTTTCCACTGTCGAGCCAGGGCCGGGCCGTGCTAGTGCGTGCCAGGGCCAGTCGCGTTTCCACTGTCACTTCCGGGGCTTGATCGGGGCTTACTCAGGGCCAACGGCCAGGATTTCTGGCCCGTCGAATACCTTGGGCCAAAGCGGGCCAGCTCGGGCTAGAGGAGTGGTTATGAACAGAGGCGGAGTGTACCTGAGTCGGGAGACGGCAGCGCCGGATGATTCTGTCAGCATTAAAGACTTTTAAAATAATTTAACTCGCGTTCATGTTTGAATGCCTTCTGTTTGTGATGCAAAAGACTATGCGCGCTAACATTACCATAGTAAACGCTTGAAGATACGCATAGTAAAAAAAACTGTGAACTCTTGAAGAAATCAGACCAATCATAAAGGCTATCATGTTTTTATTTTATCTGTCATAGCCTACGTCTCGTCTCTTTATACCGGACTATCATAAAATAAAGCAACTTTTTTTTTCGGGAGCTTCCTCTGTTTCTCTGACTGAAAATATCTGTATGGGAGTCGAGAGAGTGCTAAAGCTCCTCAGGTCGTATTTTTGGTGCCATATATTTGTAGAAATTATCATTCTTTCTAAATGTGATGTAAATATGTCCTGTAACTACCAGATAAACAGAAACAGACGCGACTGAATAAGTAAGTGTGTCCTCTTTCTTTTGTGAAATAGACCTAACGGTAATTTATTTCTGAGTGACTAATGTGCAGTTTTGACATAAATTAATTCATTATGATCAATGTATCACGTTTTATTGTAAACCTGTGGTAAAACATCGATGCTTGGGTTTTAAATATTCAAGTAAACAACAAAAATGCCAGCAAACGGCCACTTTTATCATGTTTGTTTTCAACGCTGTTTCCAGTGATTTCTGATTAGTTTTCTGATAAAACTTCCATTTGTTGGTGCAATGATGGGTTAGTGTGACGTTGTTCCAGAGAGGTGTGTTACGGGCGTGTTTTAGTGAAGCGCTGTGGAGCTTCTGGCCCGACAGTGGAAACGCAGGCCCGGTGCTATTAGCCCGGCACGGCCCGTTTAAAGCCCTGGCTCGCACTGGCCCGACAGTGGAAATGCGGCTAGTGAGGTGTGTGTGAGGTCAGGTGTGTGTGAGGTCAGAGGTCAAGGGTCACTCACTGTGCTGGGCCTCGTACTGGGCCCCGTGGTGCTGCAGCTGCTGACTGCGCCGGTAACAGCTCTCTCCCACCTTCAGCGCCTGCTTGAAGAGCTTCTCTGCCTCCACGATCGTCGTGGCCTCCTCCTCAGCCAGGAGAACATACGCCGTTGCACACCTGCCACACACACAAGCAGTGCTCAGAACACACACACGCTAACACAAACTCTGCCTCCATTACGACACAAGAGTTTAGAGCTGATCCAGGGTTTGTTGATCAGGAATTCACATCATAATCTGCCAATCATTCTGTCTGCCACTGTAACTAAACAGCAACAATAATAGTAATTGACTTCCTTTATGAGGGACAACAGATAATATTCTAGTGTTGTTATAAGCGAGATTGTTAATATAAAACTGTCCTAACCAGACAAAATGTGCGATAAAAGGCAACTTTCCCATGTTAATCAGAGTTTTCATCCATGATGGGATTCTATTTTAGAAACGGTTTCTATTTCTGTTACGTTGATCGAGGCTGGAACAGCAACATACAAAGTGTGACTTCAGGAACTGATTATGTGCTTTATTTAAGGTTAAAAGCGCCTAGTGACCTTTATAGACGACATTCAAGCTGTGAACAAAAGTGTATTCTATGGCAAAGTTTGTTTCAGTCACTCAGTATGTACTTCTAACCCTCTGGTGCTCTGCGTGTCAGATCTATTTTTTTTATTTCAATGAAATTAATGTACTATATTTTAGTTCGATAATATTTTTTGTTTAATATTTTGTATTTTTAGGGGATTTTATGGTACTAAATTATATTTACGCTGTATTTATAATCCATTCATTCACATTTTGAACATTGACCTGAAAATTTAATTTCCAACTTAAACTGTGGTAAATCATGAATGCTGTAGAGCAACAGACTTCAGTTTGATCTCTTTTCAAAGACGACACTTTTCAGATTATTGCTGAAGTGAAAAACGTTTAAAAAAGTGAACTTAAAAAACTGTCTTAAAGAACTTATAAAAATAACTTAAAAAAGCTTTCCTGTAGCTCAAACAGTAGAGCATTGGTGCTTGCAACGCCAAGGTCATGGGTTTGATTCCCAGGGAAAGCAAGAACTGATAAGAATGTAAATGTGTACCTTGAAATGCAATGTAAGTCGCTTTGGATAAAAGCGTCTGCCAAATGTAAAAAATGTAAATGTAAAAAAACCTTACAGAATTTTACGTTTATTGTTATGAAAAATGTTGAAAAACATGTTTTACTCTAAAACTGTGAGAAAACCGAAGCCATAAATCTAAACAAGTTGTGTTTGATATCTCAAAAAATGAGCTTTCAGTCAGATTGTGTTTGGCTGCAGTACCAAACGCTTCCACTAGAGGAAATTAGTCTCCCATTCATTTCTAATGTGCTCGTTTTGACCGCAAGGAGCACAAGTGTGACTATTTTTTTCAGGACCATTTAACCTGTTCGAATCATGTCCATAATTTTGTTTTTTTGTGTTAACACAGCAAGTGCCAAAACCTTTATCAAGTTTCGTACCATTCCGGTGAAGAATTTGTTTTATTTTAAAACCAAATGTAAAATTTTTCAGTCAAAAATGAACGAAGAGCAATAATGTCAAAAGGGTATAATATTTATGAATTTGATTATATATTTATCCGTTTGGTTGCGAATACTGTGCGCTTGCAGAGAGGCTCCGCCCACACGCTCTTCTGATTGGCTGTGGTTTGTGACTGATTTGTCTGGTTAGGAGAACAGATTAAACATGCTGGGAATATATTACAGCATATTTCACAAGCTACAGAGGATTTCTGAAGGAGTAACACAGGCTAGATCCTTCTATCTGAACTATCAGTTGTTCAGTGCATGAGTGTTTGCAGTGCAGATCATCACTCACTCCTCCAGATCCAGAGCTTCATGAGCCGCCGTGATCCGAGCCTGAGGATTCCTCTCTCTCCAGGCCTTCTGCATGACTGTCAACACACACATACACACACTTATGCAAAGGTCTCCAAGATGCTGTGCTGAATCAGTAATGCTGTGCTCTTACTGGCGTCTGCAGGCCGCAGGTGATCAGAATCACAGGTGAAGAAAGTCTGATGATCCTGCGCTGATAGATTCATGTCGTAGTATGTGAGTGGCTCTCGCCCCGTTACCCACGTGTACCTGCAGCAAACACACTCAAATAAGCGGCTCAATGACATTCAACATCAGTTCAGTTACTCTCAACGTCAGTTACTCTCATCGTCAGTTACTCTCATCGTCAGTTACTCTCTCAACGTCAGTTACTCTCATCGTCAGTTACTCTCAACGTCAGTTACTCTCATCGTCATTTACTCTCAACGTCAGTTACTCTCAACGTCAGTTACTCTCTCAACGTCAGTTACTCTCAACGTCAGTTACTCTCATCGTCAGTTACTCTCATCGTCAGTTACTCTCAACGTCAGTTACTCTCAACGTCAGTTACTCTCTCAACGTCAGTTACTCTCATCGTCATTTACTCTCAACGTCATTTACTCTCAACGTCAGTTACTCTCTCACCGTCAGTTACTCTCACCGTCAGTTACTCTCTCAACGTCAGTTACTCTCAACGTCAGTTACTCTCTCAACGTCAGTTACTCTCAACGTCAGTTACTCTCAACGTCAGTTACTCTCTCAACGTCAGTTACTCTCAACGTCAGTTACTCTCATCGTCAGTTACTCTCAACGTCAGTTACTCTCATCGTCATTTACTCTCAACGTCATTTACTCTCAACGTCAGTTACTCTCTCACCGTCAGTTACTCTCACCGTCAGTTACTCTCTCAACGTCAGTTACTCTCAACGTCAGTTACTCTCTCAACGTCAGTTACTCTCAACGTCAGTTACTCTCATCGTCAGTTACTCTCATCGTCATTTACTCTCAACGTCATTTACTCTCAACGTCAGTTACTCTCACCGTCAGTTACTCTCTCACCGTCAGTTACTCTCACCGTCAGTTACTCTCTCAACGTCAGTTACTCTCATCGTCAGTTACTCTCATCGTCAGTTACTCTCAACGTCAGTTACTCTCACCGTCAGTTACTCTCTCACCGTCAGTTACTCTCATCGTCAGTTACTCTCATCGTCATTTACTCTCAACGTCAGTTACTCTCACCGTCAGTTACTCTCTCACCGTCAGTTACTCTCAACGTCAGTTACTCTCTCAACGTCAGTTACTCTCATCGTCAGTTACTCTCATCGTCAGTTACTCTCATCGTCAGTTACTCTCAACGTCAGTTACTCTCTCATCGTCGGTTACTCTCAACGTCGGTTACTCTCAACGTCGATTACTCTCAACGTCGGTTACTCTCAACGTCGGTTACTCTCATCGTCGGTTACTCTCAACATCGGTTACTCTCTCAACGTCGGTTACTCTCAACGTCAGTTACTCTCAACGTCAGTTACTCTCTCGTTACTCTCTCAATGTCAGTTACTCTCATCGTCAGTTACTCTCTCAACGTCAGTTACTCTCATCGTCAGTTACTCTCAACGTCAGTTACTCTCAACGTCAGTTACTCTCATCGTAAGTTACTCTCAACGTCACTCTCAACGTCAGTTACTCTCAACGTCAGTTACTCTCATCGTCAGTTACTCTCTCATCGTCAGTTACTCTCAACGTCAGTTACTCTCAACGTCAGTTACTCTCTCATTGTCAGTTACTCTCAACGTCAGTTACTCTCTCAACGTCAGTTACTCTCATCGTCAGTTACTCTCATCGTCAGTTACTCTCAACGTCAGTTACTCTCATCGTCAGTTACTCTCAACGTCAGTTACTCTCAACGTCAGTTACTCTCATCGTAAGTTACTCTCAACGTCACTCTCAACGTCAGTTACTCTCAACGTCAGTTACTCTCATCGTCAGTTACTCTCTCATCGTCAGTTACTCTCAACGTCAGTTACTCTCAACGTCAGTTACTCTCTCATTGTCAGTTACTCTCAACGTCAGTTACTCTCTCAACGTCAGTTACTCTCATCGTCAGTTACTCTCATCGTCAGTTACTCTCAACGTCAGTTACTCTCAACGTCAGTTACTCTCAACGTCAGTTACTCTCAACGTCAGTTACTCTCATCGTCAGTTACTCTCTCATCGTCAGTTACTCTCAACGTCAGTTACTCTCAACGTCAGTTACTCTCTCAACGTCAGTTACTCTCATCGTCATTTACTCTCATCGTCATTTACTCTCAACGTCAGTTACTCTCTCAACGTCAGTTACTCTCATCGTCAGTTACTCTCTCATCGTCAGTTACTCTCTCAACGTCAGTTACTCTCATCGTCAGTTACTCTCTCAACGTCAGTTACTCTCAACGTCAGTTACTCTCTCAACGTCAGTTACTCTCAACGTCAGTTACTCTCATCGTCAGTTACTCTCATCGTCAGTTACTCTCAACGTCAGTTACTCTCAACGTCAGTTACTCTCGACGTCAGTTACTCTCATCGTCAGTTACTCTCTCAACGTCAGTTACTCTCATCGTCATTTACTCTCAACGTCATTTACTCTCAACGTCAGTTACTCTCTCACCGTCAGTTACTCTCACCGTCAGTTACTCTCTCAACGTCAGTTACTCTCTCATCGTCAGTTACTCTCTCATCGTCAGTTACTCTCAACGTCAGTTACTCTCTCAACGTCAGTTACTCTCATCGTCAGTTACTCTCATCGTCAGTTACTCTCAACGTCAGTTACTCTCATCGTCGGTTACTCTCAACGTCGGTTACTCTCTCAACGTCAGTTACTCTCTCATCGTCAGTTACTCTCTCATCGTCAGTTACTCTCAACGTCAGTTACTCTCAACGTCAGTTACTCTCATCGTCATTTACTCTCATCGTCATTTACTCTCAACGTCAGTTACTCTCTCAACGTCAGTTACTCTCATCGTCAGTTACTCTCTCATCGTCAGTTACTCTCTCATCGTCAGTTACTCTCAACGTCAGTTACTCTCTCAACGTCAGTTACTCTCAACGTCAGTTACTCTCACCGTCAGTTACTCTCTCATCGTCAGTTACTCTCAACGTCAGTTACTCTCAACGTCGGTTACTCTCAACGTCGGTTACTCTCAACGTCGGTTACTCTCTCATCGTCAGTTACTCTCTCATCGTCAGTTACTCTCATCGTCAGTTACTCTCTCAACGTCAGTTACTCTCATCGTCAGTTACTCTCACCGTCATTTACTCTCACCGTCAGTTACTCTCATCGTCGGTTACTCTCAACGTCGGTTACTCTCTCAACGTCAGTTACTCTCTCATCGTCAGTTACTCTCTCATCGTCAGTTACTCTCAACGTCAGTTACTCTCAACGTCAGTTACTCTCATCGTCATTTACTCTCATCGTCATTTACTCTCAACGTCAGTTACTCTCTCAACGTCAGTTACTCTCATCGTCAGTTACTCTCTCATCGTCAGTTACTCTCTCATCGTCAGTTACTCTCAACGTCAGTTACTCTCTCAACGTCAGTTACTCTCAACGTCAGTTACTCTCACCGTCAGTTACTCTCTCATCGTCAGTTACTCTCAACGTCAGTTACTCTCAACGTCGGTTACTCTCAACGTCGGTTACTCTCAACGTCGGTTACTCTCTCAACGTCAGTTACTCTCTCATCGTCAGTTACTCTCTCATCGTCAGTTACTCTCAACGTCAGTTACTCTCAACGTCAGTTACTCTCAACGTCAGTTACTCTCTCGTTACTCTCTCAATGTCAGTTACTCTCAACGTCAGTTACTCTCTCAACGTCAGTTACTCTCATCGTCAGTTACTCTCTCAACGTCAGTTACTCTCATCGTCAGTTACTCTCATCGTCAGTTACTCTCAACGTCAGTTACTCTCTCAACGTCAGTTACTCTCAACGTCAGTTACTCTCATCGTCAGTTACTCTCAACGTCAGTTACTCTCATCAACGTCAGTTACTCTCTCAACGTCAGTTACTCTCATCGTCAGTTACTCTCTCATCGTCAGTTACTCTCATCGTCAGTTACTCTCATCGTCAGTTACTCTCTCAACGTCAGTTACTCTCATCGTCAGTTACTCTCAACGTCAGTTACTCTCAACGTCAGTTACTCTCTCAACGTCAGTTACTCTCTCAACGTCAGTTACTCTCTCATTGTCAGTTACTCTCATCGTCAGTTACTCTCGACGTCAGTTACTCTCGACGTCAGTTACTCGTGACGTCAGTTACTCTCGACGTCAGTTACTCTCGACGTCAGTTACTCTCGACGTCAGTTACTCTCATCGTCAGTTACTCTCATCGTCAGTTACTCTCGACGTCAGTTACTCTCATCGTCAGTTACTCTCATCGTCAGTTACTCTCAACGTCAGTTACTCTCATCGTCAGTTACTCTCGACGTCAGTTACTCTCATCGTCACTCTCATCGTCAGTTACTCTCAACGTCAGTTACTCTCAACGTCAGTTACTCTCATCGTCAGTTACTCTCAACGTCAGTTACTCTCAACGTCAGTTACTCTCAACGTCGGTTACTCTCTCAACGTCAGTTACTCTCTCAACGTCAGTTACTCTCTCAACGTCAGTTACTCTCTCATCGTCAGTTACTCTCATCGTCAGTTACTCTCGACGTCAGTTACTCTCGACGTCAGTTACTCGTGACGTCAGTTACTCTCGACGTCAGTTACTCTCGACGTCAGTTACTCTCGACGTCAGTTACTCTCATCGTCAGTTACTCTCATCGTCAGTTACTCTCAACGTCAGTTACTCTCATCGTCAGTTACTCTCGACGTCAGTTACTCTCATCGTCACTCTCATCGTCAGTTACTCTCAACGTCAGTTACTCTCAACGTCAGTTACTCTCAACGTCAGTTACTCTCAACGTCAGTTACTCTCATCGTCAGTTACTCTCTCATCGTCAGTTACTCTCAACGTCAGTTACTCTCATCGTCACTCTCATCGTCAGTTACTCTCAACGTCAGTTACTCTCAACGTCAGTTACTCTCAACGTCAGTTACTCTCATCGTCAGTTACTCTCATCGTCAGTTACTCTCATCGTCAGTTACTCTCAACGTCAGTTACTCTCAACGTCAGTTACTCTCATCGTCAGTTACTCTCATCGTCAGTTACTCTCAACGTCAGTTACTCTCAACGTCAGTTACTCTCTCAACGTCAGTTACTCTCAACGTCAGTTACTCTCATCGTCAGTTACTCTCAACGACAGTTACTCTCAACGTCAGTTACTCTCAACGTCAGTTACTCTCAACGTCAGTTACTCTCAACGTCAGTTACTCTCAACGTCAGTTACTCTCTCAACGTCAGTTACTCTCACCGTCAGTTACTCTCATCGTCAGTTACTCTCAACGTCAGTTACTCTCAACGACAGTTACTCTCAACGTCAGTTACTCTCAACGTCAGTTACTCTCAACATCAGTTCAGTTACTCAACATCAGTTACTCTCAACATCAGTTACTCAACATCAGTTACTCTCAACATTAATTACTCATATTTCATTCAAAATATCTCCATTTGTGTTCTGAAGATGAATGAAAGTCATGTGTGTTTGGAACGACAGAAGGACAGAATGGGTGAAATATCCCTTTAAGAGCTGCGTGTTTCTGCCAACATAAAAACTTGATGGTTTCATGTTTGAAAACTAAAGAAATGAATACAGCCATAAATATGTACTGTCAAATAAAATTATTATTATTTTTCAATGAAATATTACAATAGTAATATTTCTCATTTTGTTTAATATCTTTATTTAGTAATAGTAACAATAATAAAAAGAATAATAATAATTGTATAGTTGTCAAACTGGGGCCGTATTCACAAAGCATTTTATCTTACCACTAGGAGTACTCCTAAATCGCACTAAAAGATTTTAGCTAGGAGTTTTCTCTTAGAAGTTATTCACAACGCCTTTCAGACCTACTCTTAGTAAAGAAAAATGACAACTCCTAAACTAAGAGTGAGTCTTCGTTGCTATGGATGACGTCATTACTCATGCACGAGCTTGACTGAAGTGACCACCTTGATTGGCTGATGATTGTAACGCGGGAATGATTCCTAACACCTCCCCTACGATGATGAGTGACAGGTGACAGGTCTGAGAATGCGTGCGCAACACAAGTAGTGCGAAGGACGGAAGATGGTGAATAACTGAATAAATAGCCTAAATGAATAAAGAGTAAGGCACAACAAATACCCTAGTAGCCTAATGAAACATATGGATTGATGCAATATCTTTGCAACATTATTGAATTAATCTGTCACTATATGCCTCTGCCTACGTTTGCAAAGAGAAGAACATTTTAATTTGATTCACAATGAAACGTTACAATTAGTTTACATGCAATGAGTAGTTTTGGTTGTTGTTGGTGGCGTTATTGCATCCCTAGTTATGCCTACAATGCAGAATTGTTCCCTCGCGATTGGAAGCTCCTGTAGCCGCCGCATACGCATTTCAGAACATCGCAGCGTGAAATGCCACAAAAGCGGTTTGTGAACAGGTCTTAGTGAGTTAGGCGTCCTCTCGACTTCTTTTAAGCTGTCCCAGGCTTAGGTGCTACTTTTAGGGCTAAAATGCTTCGTGAATTACTCTTAGTCAAAAAAATGAGGAGTCTAAAGTTACGAGTGACACGCCCATTATTTTTAGGAGTTGCTCCTAAATTCGCCAGTTAGGAGTTACTTTTAGCCTTTAAATTATTTGTGAATACGGCCCCTGATCTATAATCACAAACTTCTTGGCAAAATTGAGCGGCCTAACAAAACTAAAATAAAAAGCATTTTAAAATCACACAAAAAGAAAAAAATAAATTAAATAAATAAATAAATAATAATAATAATAAATAATATATATATATATATATAAACAGCGTTTACCAGACAGTTAAAGATAGACTGGCTTGTTTTGACGGTCACTCACCGGTTATATTCAGCTCCTCTGAACAGATTGAGCGGATTTCTCCAAACCTTACACTCTATACACACACACGTACACACACACACACAAAAACATCGTTAAACAGACTCATAAACTCAGACAGTGGCTAGTGAGGGTGATTGACAGCTGACCTGAGACGCTCTGCCGGCTGGAGTCGGCGTCTCCATTACTGGCACTGGTGTTGCTGGGAGAACTGGTGTCGACTCCACCTAGCAGAGGACGCAGGTGACTGACCGAAACCTGCTCGATGAACGACGTCCCGTACTTCCGGAAATACCACCACTCGAAGATCTGAGGCACACAACATCATGATCACACGCTCTTCTGAGCAATAACAATCATTAACACGCAATAAACCATTTCTGCACTGATTCAGACTTATAACCCCACAGAGCTGCTTTTACTGACAGAGTCCCTGCGGTTATTCAATTGTAAGGAACTAATTCCATAAAAACAATAGAAAAATACAGCAGTTTAAAATTACACAAGATGTTTCACATTTTCATAAGCTAAAAACTTTTCTGGTAAACACGTCCTTAAGAGAGCTGACTAAATAAACCGTCGTCTCCTGGCATTAAAAGCAGGACAGGCCAAGATATGTTTAATAGAAAGGGGATCATGCAGAACATAAATAAATATGGCTCTTTCGGCAGAAAAGCATGAGTGAGTGTTGAATGTCCTAAACGTGAAGCTGCTTAAACCTAACTCACCAGAATGAGTCCAGAGATGAGGGATGAGGTGCCCGTCAACGCCACGTAGAACTTGGGGGTCAAAGTGTTGAGGAACATGCTCACTGCGCGCGCACACACACACACACACACACACACACACACACACACACACACACAGAGAGAGAGATAATCAGACATCAAACACTCACTGAGTCGACAGCATGAGATGATCAGGCTTACTCATTCACTCATGTAAATGAAGTTCTGACAGCACAGACTCATGTGTGTTTAGTTTCAGTCGCTCTGGAATCAGCCAGTGTGTGTGTGTGTGTGTGTGTGTGTGTGTGTACCTGAACATGACACCATCACTCATGACATCACGTTCTGTTTTTTGTTAACATTGACCACGGACTCTCACTTTACAGACAACAGACCAAATATAAAATATCTACAAAACATCTTAGTTTATGTTGCGCAGAAGAGCCGGGTCTGGAGAGACTGACGATGAAACACTAATTTTTGTGAACTTTCCTTTTAACTGTAATGAGTGTTAAAAGAGCGACAGGTGAACTGACACCAGACGAGACGAGACGAGACGAGACGAGACTATCGAGGAGCGACACACTCGATTAACATCCAAACACACGGCGTCCGTCCGACAGCAGCTGCACTCATTCATTCAGCTGGAGAGACTCTCACACACACAGAAGATCCATTCATCACACACTCCATCACCAATCCTCAGTCTCTCTCTCTCTCTCTCTCTCTCTCTCACACACACACACTCTCTCTCTCACACACACACTCTCACTCTCTCTCGCTCACACACTCACTCTCTCTCACACACACTCACTCACTCAATCACTCACTCAATCAATCACTCTCTCACACACACACACACTCTCTCTCTCACACACACACACTCACTCACTCACTCACACACACACACACACACACACTCACACTCACACTCACACACTCACACTCACACACACACACTCACTCACTCACTCACACACTCACACTCACACACTCTCTCACACACACTCACTCACTCACTCACACACACACACACACACACTCTCTCTCACACACACGAATTTCTGTGAAGCTGCTTTAAAAAGCTCTTCTCACTACCGTTTAAAAGTATGGGGTCAGTAAGATTTACTTCTTAAAGGTGTTCTACACATTATGAACCTCTTCACCAGATCTAATATAAATCTCTGGTGTCTCCAGAATGTGTCTGTTTTGTGTGTGTCCCTTTAAATGCAAATGAGCGTTTAGCTCCGCCTCCGTTCAGAAGAGGGCGGAGTCTTTACACAAGCTTCAGAAACTCCGGCAATAACAGAA